>CM056594.1:37570829-37813329 GCA_029721355.1 Tegillarca granosa | reverse complement strand
TTTGTAGATAATGCGTATATTTTGTAGATAATGCCAAGTTATGGGTATATTTTGTAGATAATGCCAAGTTATGGATATATTTTGTAGATAATGCGTATATTTTGTAGATAATGCCAAGTTATGGATATATTTTGTAGATAATGCGTATATTTTGTAGATAATGCCAAGTTATGGATATATTTTGTAGATAATGCGTATATTTTGTAGATAATGCCAAGTTATGGATATATTTTGTAGATAATGCGTATATTTTGTAGATAATGCCAAGTTATGGGTATATTTTGTAGATAATGCCAAATCTGAATTTCTTTTTCAGAATCTTAGTAAATAATTGTTTTTTCATTTACATAGGAAAAACAATAATAAAATAAAACCAATAAATATAATGTTAAGAGTAATTTTGTTAAACGTTGTATTATGTCGCATCAGCATTTTTTTCAGATTTTCGCGAAAGAAAATTTCACACTTTTTCAATTTTTTAAAAAGTAACTCAACGCTAGTGTCATGTGCTACTTTTGAATTTTTATGAAATAATACATTCAGGAGTAGCACATGAAATTGTCATGTTCTACTTTGGAATATATTATTTCATAAAAATTCAAAAGTAGCACTTGAAACTAGTTCAAGTTGTGTTGAAGTTTTGCTTATGTGTTTTGTTAAAGTGGCTTCGTGCACAATTGGTGGTTGTTATTACATTGATAGCAACGTTTCAGATAGAAACACAGACCATTTAGTTAATATAACTCGTAACGAGTTAACCAATGACCAATGTACCAATGTCAAAGAAAAATAATTATCGTAATTGCCCTTAATCATTTTTGAACACATCTGTTTGAGGCTAGGGTAAGAAGGATAACGAAATTTGGCATCGCTTTTTTGAGAGTTAAAGATTAATTTTTAACATTTTCATTTTAATATTTTACAAAAACTTAGTTTGTTATATTTGTACGTCGCCAACCGGTAAATGTCTACAACAAGAAAAAAAAAAAAAAAAAAAAAAACAAAACAAAAAAAAACTTTATCACTTACCATCGACTGGGGTCTAACTCGAAGCGATGAGACGTCTTGAATTTTGAGGCGACGCCTTAACCACACAGCCATCTCGGACTTATAAACGATAAGGTGAATTATTTATATGACAATGTATTTTGGTGTATAATTATTGTGTTTTGAATGACGCTAGCTTTAAAAAAAAACGTTCATGAAGATATAGTTTTTATTTCACTTTTTATTGCGTTCAGAAAAAAAGTTTTCGACTAAAGTAGAATACAAGCCTGTCAAAATATTTACACTTAGTTTATTGTTTAATATATTCCAAATTGGCAGCTAAACTCGGCCTCTAAATGGCTATATTTGGACAGTTTTTTGGTAGCGGTTGTCTATGGCTCAATAAAATTTTAGCCATGAGCTCAGTGTTAAAAGGTTTGACAGGTTTGTACAGTAGCTCTTCAGCGATCTCTTACAAAGACAAAGATACGAAGGTTACATAAAATCGATTGAACTGTTATATCTATAAACTTAGTTTATTTTATTAACAAATACTAGAATCCAAAATAACTATGCAATTAAGTAGTTGTTTAGTTATCTGTACTAAGATGTTCAGTGTTTTTGTAAAAAGTGGGAGGAAAAATGATCGTTTGATGATATACTATATAGTATTTGAATATAAATGACAAATTGCTTTGTAATGCTTCCTTTGAGTATCATTGTTTTGCACTGGTTAATAATTTTAGATTTCTTTGTAACAAACAAACATTGTGCTTTGATTCGGAAGAGATCGAACAAGAAGAATCACAACTTAAAAATTGAATATATCTCTCTGTCACAGTTTGTCGTATTTTATATAGAAGATTTCTGACAAAAAGAGAAAGCACGTGGGTATTTTTAAATGAGTTTTAGTATTTGTGTTTTTAATTCAGAAGAGTTTCAACAAGAAAAATAACTATATCATATATTATTCAGTTTTTTCTTTTTCTGTTACAGATTGGATTGTCGTTATGATGAAGATAGTGTTATTACTTGCTTTAATTGTAGCCGTGTATTCATTTTCAATAGATGCCAGATCACGATCGACCACAGGCAGAAAATCATTACATAAGGTAATTTTTATAGATTAAAAAGTTGCTAATGCGGTACGATGGTTCATTAGTTTTCTATAATTTATTTGATTTTCTTTAAGAATTTTTTTAGTTTCTATGACGGACATGGCTTAATGGTTGATGTTTATTAAAAATATACGTTCCTTAAGTTTTCTTTATAAATATTGAAATAATGAAATAAAGTTCTTTGCTGTTTTAATTAGAATTGATTTTGGTATTTTTTTAAAATTCTTTTTTTAAATGAAATTTTCCTGAAAACTTGAATGATAATGTCTATTAGTTTGAATTAAGAACGATTTTAATAATTTTATCCGTTCATATTTCGTTTGGTTTTTCGTTTATCTTTAAATTTCGATTGTGTTATGATAAAAAGTGATTTAGATTAATTATTTTTCAACTGTTTTCGGCCCTAGTGTCACTGATGAGGAATGATTTTCCGAAATGTGCACATATTGTACATAAAAATTTAGCAGGTTTTTGTTATATATTTACACCCATGTAAAGTTTTTGTTTCAATTATATCAAGTTGGTCAGTTTAGGTTTGGTGAAGTAAACTGTAGGACCTGGAAAAATAATTATATCAAGGTGGTCAGTTTAGGTTTGGTGAAGGAAACTGTTGGACCTCGAAAATATAATCATATGAAGGTGGTCAGTTGTGATTTGGTGAAGGAAACTGTGGGACCCGGAAAAATAATTATTTCAAGGTGGTCAGTTTAGGTTTAGTGAAGGAAATTGTGGGACCCCGAAAAATAATTCTATCAAGGTGGTCAGTTTAGGTTTGGTGAAGTAAACCGTGGGACCCCGGAAAAATAATTATATCAAGGTGGTCAGTTTAGGTTTAGTGAAGGAAATTGTGGGGCCCCGGAAAAATAATTATATCAATGTGGTCAGTTTAGGTTTGGTAAAGGAAACTGTGGGACCAGAAAAAAAAATTATATCAAGGTGGTCAGTTTAGGTTTGGTGAAGTAAACTGTAGGACCTGGAAAAATAATTATATCAAGGTGGTCAGTTTAGGTTTGGTGAAGGAAACTGTTGGACCTCGAAAATATAATCATATGAAGGTGGTCAGTTGTGATTTGGTGAAGGAAACTGTGGGACCCGGAAAAATAATTATTTCAAGGTGGTCAGTTTAGGTTTAGTGAAGGAAATTGTGGGACCCCGAAAAAATAATTCTATCAAGGTGGTCAGTTTAGGTTTGGTGAAGTAAACCGTGGGACCCCGGAAAAATAATTATATCAAGGTGGTCAGTTTAGGTTTAGTGAAGGAAATTGTGGGGCCCCGGAAAAATAATTATATCAATGTGGTCAGTTTAGGTTTGGTAAAGGAAACTGTGGGACCAGAAAAAAAAATTATATCAAGGTGGTCAGTTAAGGTTTGGTGAAGTAAACCGTTGGACCCCGGAAAAATAATTATATCAAGGTGGTCAGTTAAGATTTAGTGAAGAAAACTGTGGGACCCGGAAAAATAATCATATCAAGGTGTTCAGTTTAGATTTGGTGAAGGAAACTGTGGGACCCGGAAAAATAATCATATCAAGGGTGGTCAGTTAAGGTTTGGTGAAGGAAACTGTGGGACCCGAAAAAAAAAAATTATATCTAAGTGCTCAGTTGTGATTTGGTGAAGGAAACTGTGGGACCCGGAAAAATAATTATTTCAAGGTGGTCAGTTTAGGTTTAGTGAAGGAAATTGTGGGACCTCGAAAAAATAATTCTATCAAGGTGGTCAGTTTAGGTTTAGTAAAAGAAACTGTGGGACCCAAAAAAACGACCTTCTACAAGCAAGCTGACAATCGTTATCACACTAAAATTTTCGCTTTGATTCCTAAGCTCACACTTTTGACAACTCAGCCAAGGGTCTTGTTTAAGAATTCGAAAAAAAATATTTATCTTATGATACCCGTTGTAATCATAACCTTTATTCAATGCACATTTCAATAAAAAACTTTTGTTACAACGGCGTAAACTCAATATATATCTTAGCCTTAAGTGGCGTACTGAAAGGTTTACAGCGGAAGCCGTCAAATTTAAGATATAACCCTTTTATATTTAAGCACACATCAGATCAATAATGATTTAAATTATATGTTCTTAACAAAAAGTTAAGATGTTATGTTTAGACCTAAATGTTTGAGAAATAGAATGTAAACAGAGTAAATAATTTGTTTATATATATATATATATATATATATATATATATATATATATATATATATATATATATATATATATATATATATATTGTATGTAAAAATGTAGGTCAAATGTCAACAAATCTGATAAAGAATTCAGACAGAATGAAGTATGACCTGCTAGGGGCGTCTAGGCATTTGTATTGGAATGCATACAGTGGGATGAAATATAGATTTATATTGTCAAACTTGATGTGCCACTCTTAAGAAACATTTGATAGTAAGCTGCCAAATTTACATAGCTGTGTTCTAATTAAACAAACATGTGCATCCTTATTATCTGTTTATTAATATATAAGCGATCTTTGAGAAATATCTGATTCAAATTATAAGTTATTTAAATAACTTTATTTCATTTTTGCATTTCAGCGATCTCTTGGAGATATTTTTTCAAAAAGAAGTTCATTTGATGTAATAGATAAATACGACATCAACAATGATGATAAACTAGATTCCATTGAACTTGAATTACTAGCCTTTGATCATGGTATTGAATGGCCACTTTCTGCCACATATGCTGAAAATCTAGTGGAGTATAACGATTTGAACAGAGATAAAGCACTTGATAGATGGGGTAAATATAATTATAATTATATAAGATACTTATGTTAAACAAGTACAAGTACATATGAACTCAATTTTCAAATGAAGTTATTTAATTTTGGCCCCATTCCCAATTGTAAAAAGATTGGAAAATTCCCAAATTTGGACCATAATTTCCCAAATGTATTTAAAATTTTATTTTTCAGTATCTGGATCTGTGACTAAAAATATTTACAAATAAAACCCCCCTTTGCGATGTCAAATGCAGTAAACAACAATTATTAACCCGAATTTGTTTTAACTAATGATACACTGTGATCATCAGTAAGCTTATACATAACTAAGGGTGATAATTATTTTAAAACGTATTTATATGATCAAGATTTAAGACCTGCCGAAAGTCAAATAAAAAACGTGAACAACAGCATTGCACACCCCCCCCCCCCCAAAAAAAAAAAAAGAAAAAAGAAAAAAAAAAAAAAAATATCAAATTTATTATCCTGAAAGAGAAATTAAATACATTGTGATTTTTAATGTGATTTGTATTTCAGTATAATTTATTATTTTATGCACATTATTTATGTGAATAGGGGGATTTTTGCAACATAAAAATTACCCAATCTGTCTTAAAATGATGCGAAAATTCCCAATTGCACAGGCCCTGGTCCCATTCCCAAAAAAGGTAAAAGAACACTGTCGAGTGATTTAATTTTTCTATTTTTTTTTTGATGAACGTAAATCATGCACTTGTTAGATTTGTTTGCTGTAAAGATAATTAATTTTTTTTCATAAATTTACTCGAATTTTATACAACTAACAGAACTGTTCCAAAATGTAAACACTACCAACTGTTCGTGTTTTGCAAGAAGATCAATAACACTTGAAGCAAGAAATCATTGGTTTAAAATTGCTTCAACAGTACTGTTTCAATTATAATTGTTTACCTCTATCCAATGCTTTGTATCATGTTTAAGTATTGTATAAGTCGCTTTAATTTCTGGATAACCGTTTTTCCAATTTAAAACTAAAGTTTTTTTTAGATAAAAATAACCAATAAAACTAATTTAATATTGTTAAATAAACTTTAGTTACGTGTACGCGATTGAAACAGATATAAGTTTCATCGAAAATGAAATGCTCGCGAAAGGGCAAGTTTTTTTTTTAAAAAAAAAAAAAAAAAAAAAAAAAAAAAAAAAAAAAAAAAAAAAAAGTCGTACACGTACAAACATTTAGAACCTATTCCGCCTTATAAGTGAATTTATCTAACAAAATATATTGTTTTTGCTTTAAAAGAAAACCGTGCCAGATATTTGTCAGTTCATTTGTCGCGAAGAACTGTGTTTCGGTCTTTGTGATTAGGTTTCCTCTACTCTTTAGAACTGTCCGTCTCTTTTTAAGCAAAAGCATGTTGACTTGGGACAACATTACTCCACTCCACTTTTTGACATAATTATGCTTTAATTCAGTCATAATACATTTAGATTTTTCTATAATAGATTTGTTCATTTTTTTTAAAAAATATTTTCAGAGTTATTGAGAAGTCCAAACGCTGGAATCCCGTTTTACCAGTAAAAGACTATGAATGATTAGTTGAACTAATCAAGAGAGACAAATCATATGAGAAAACGTGCTCACTATCTCAAACTTAATCTGTTCTAGAAAATATTCCTATACGAGTTGTCTTTCCTAGTGTGGGATGTCAGAAACTATGATAAAAATACGGACATACAGCGCAACGACAATTCTTAAAGAACGTTCAGGTGTCAGGTACAAATAACAATGATTGATATGTCAACCAATCATCATTTTGATACATGAATGCTGATGAAGATGACGATACATACATACAGTTGGATGAAAAGACTCTGAAGCTTATTTTAACATGTTAATACACTCCGACGTTTTAGCGAAGAGACTTCGTTGCTTATTTCAGGATGTCACCACACATTAATATTCTAAAGAGGTAAAAATTGCAGTTAAATCCAGGGTGTCGTAACACACCAAGGAGAAGACATTCAATTTTTTCTGGGCGTCATACATATTATTATTGATTTTAATAAATGGGTGGTTAAAAGAACTGTTGTTAATTTTTTTTTACATGCAACGCTCAATTTTAATGTAAATTCAATAAATATACGAACTTGAAAGTGGCCAACTATAAAAATGAACATGCAATCTGGTTTTAGCAAATTAACTACAAAACATAGAGTCGTGCCTCAAGTTATTTAACCCTTGGACCTAAATTCATGCCTTGGGTCGATTTGAAATACGTGTTAAGAAAAATCATTTAATCATGCTATAATTTTATTTTATTATAAAGATTGCAAAACACGACTTTCAATTCGTGTTTATGGAACTACTTTGGTCGCTCAGTGTTAAATAAATAAATTGCAAATGCGCTGTTAAAAACGACTGCGACAAACAAACCGTGTTAAAGATATTTAAACTTAAGTTTTTGGAAAATAATTTTCGTAGGCATAGCTAACACAAATTTAGTCATGCCAGACCTATTTTCATCCATGGTTGACATGCAGACAACAGTTAAAATACATAAACCGAAATCGATTCAAAATTTTAGTTGTTTGTTGTCTTCAATCTCCATTTTTATATAAAACACATTATGCTTTGTTTAACGGCTTAACGAAAAGTTATTTTAGAAAATACTTATTTTAACTTGGGGTGTGATACGTAAGATAGACGGGATTAGAATATGGTCATCACCACCTCTCTGTCTGATCTTATCAAAATTACAGTTGATACTTGTTTTGCTTCCTTTTTTCTGATAAACACATTAGGCTTTGAAACTTGTTTTTTTTTTTGTTATGGATTTAAGTATGGATTCTGATACGGGGGATGGGATGCAAAGTGAATATGGTAATCACATATTATGTCGTATTATAACCAATTTAAAACTCCTCATTAACAGAAACAGTTATAATTTTCTTATTAATGTGAAATAATAGATAACATGTACTAGAAAGATTGCTGTTTCTCAGTTAGATAAGTAAAATGTTACAAGGCAATGTAATTTAAAAAAGGTTAAATATCCTAGGGCTGTTCGATATGTAATGTGTATTGTACCACAGCGCGATAACGCTTTGTACTATTTTGTTGATTATGAAACACTTGAATAGCCTTCTTTCAAACATGTGTCCACATAGTTTTAAAATTATAGCCATTTCAATAGTGCCAGTCGTTGACCAGTTGAAAAATGGTTGGGAAACAGAGAGACCGAATTTCCACTGCGATGAGATCTTGAAATATTTTAATATTAAGGAAGACAAATCATTGACAAATCATTGACCTATCGATTTAGCTTTATTACCTTTCTTCAGTTCCACTATTATTTTCAGTCTGAAGCTAAATGAGACGGCGCCCCTTTCGACACCAGTTGGTATCATAAAATCTCTGGTCTTTGATATAAACAGTGTTTTGACCCTACACACAGCCGTCAGGAATAAACTAATTGAGAATATTGAAAAAACTAGCGCTTATATAAAAGTTCGCTCAAAACTCGGTCATGCAGTAAAACAGATTTTTAATGAATTTGGGGAAGTTTATGGATCTAAAAATGTATCTTATAAGACAGTAACTGTTCGTAGGTGGAGAAAGAACTTTCCGACTGGCAAAGACGCAGTAAAATCTGGCCGACCTGTGACTGTAACAGGATGTTGCCAAAGCTGTTAGCATATCGCTATCGCGAGTGCATTTCACTTTGAAGCGTATATTGAAAGTACGAAAGATTTCTGCCAGATGAATCCTGCATATATTAACAGATGACCAAAACGGGTACCAGTACAAACCGCTATCCAATTGCTCATAATGTTTCTCAAATTCAATCAATGACACTTTGCAAACATTGTTACTGGTAATGAAACATGTGTTTACTATTTCGAGCCAGTCAGAAAAATTGGAACAAAATATGGTTAACTAAACACGATAGAAGGCCTGTAGTTGCCAAAAAAGCTTTATCACAATTTTATTTACATTGCATATTCCTCTCGTGTGATGGCATAGCTATACAAATTCCGGTGCCGAAGGGCAAAATTGAAACAGGTCGATATTACCGAGATGTTATGCTAAAAAGCTAAAGAAATATTATCTTAAACGACGCCCTGTGTTAAGGTTAAAACATGTTCGTCTATTCCCTGATAATGCTTCATAACATTTATATGAGCTTTTGGAGAAATTTTTCAAGTCGGAGAAGGTTACTGTCTTGCCACCCAATATTCTTCAAATCTAGCCTCATACAACTTTTTCCTATTTCCAAAACTCAAAAAGTTCTTATCTGACGTCGTCGTTACAAGTCCCGACAAGCCCTTGGCTCAGCCATTAGTCAGTGACTCAAAGATCTACCTAAATCAGAGAAGCGTCATGCATTTCAGAAATGAACTCAGAGATTAAAATTACATATTTCAAACCGCGGGGAATACCTTGAAAGGATGCACTGTTAATGTTACTGTTTTAGTCGATTGCTTTTGAGATTTCGCACAAAACACATTTCATATCGAACAACCCTCGCAAATGCGTATAGAACACTGATTGTTCCTTAATCAAGATGTATAAATATAAAAATAACGTCTCTTGATGATTGATACCTCTTCGGTAGCTCAGAGATAAAGCGCGAAAAAGCCGTGGACTTGAACACCTGTCAGGTCGTACTCTTAGGTTAAGGGTAAGATTTTATGCAGCTACCCAAGTTTGAAACGAAATCCACCAACTGGACAACGTATTTGTTGACTCATGAAAACAACTTGTTTATGAATATCGATTTGGACCAATCACAGAACAAGTTGCAATTACGCCAGTCCCTTAAATATACATGTATATGTGACAAAAGTGAATTTAGTTCAAAATAGATTCTACTGTCTGATTCACGTCTGCCGTAGCACTAGTTTTTCAAGGTTTTAGAAGAGATATCAAAAATTTTGTAGAATGCCACATACCGTTATGACGTATGCATTTTGTCGTAATTAACTGACACCAAACTAAATACCATCTTAGCTGGAGTATAAAATGCAGAGCTTTTTAGAATCCTTACGGGGATTTAATATGGGAAAACACACAAACACTCATTCTGGAAATACATCGCTGTAATAATCATGCGGGTTAGGGTAGAAAATTCTGGAACAGTTCATTCAGCTGTAGGTAAGATCGGTGTTGTTAGACCTACAGTTTATATTCCTTTTGCTGTCAAGTCGCAGACGATATAACCTGGCCAGCGAAAATGGGAAAGTCGGTCATGCGCAATACGGATGTTTCGGGTTACCGTTTTCCGGGCCAGTTCCGGATATTATATATGCCCAAAATCACGTGATTTTCTGGTTTGGTTCCTCATGCCTATTTCCGGTTTGGATGCAATACACATTAGCTGACCATGAAAACGAGAAAAATTAGCTTGGTAAGTAATAATTACGGTAAAATTGAAATGAATCTAGGGTTAAAAGTTCCTTTAATTCTCAAAGCATCATAAAAAGAGAAAGTCTGATATTTTATATGTGTTCAGCTGCACAAATGACACTTGATATCGGTCATACTGTAGCTTGAAATTCAAGTTGAATACGTAACGGGTATATAAGAAGTTAAGTTATATATTAGAATAGACCAGGAACCAAAAACTTTTCCCAAAATTACTTGACTTAATATAGTATCCCCACAGTCCACGAATTGCTTGGTATGTCAATTAATCTAAATATTTATTTGCTTGAAAACTGTTGTCAAAGTGAGACTTGGTCTTACCAAAATTAAAAGTTATACGGTAATGCAACCGTACATAGATTGAGCTACTATACTGCTTGCAAACCTATTCTGTTGTATGTATTTATTTTTTGTGACCTAAGAGATGTCTTTATATTGTTCAAGATGATGACAATTTGATTATTGAAATTTGAAAACCCTTTTAGTGTTTAGGGGGATCAATACATGGATATATTGGCTTGATATTTAATCAGTAGTTCCTAACATTTGTGAAATGATTTCAAAACAACTTTGTAAAAGTCCCATAAACTGCTTGAACTGAAAATATGTGCTAGTGATTTAGACATACATGTTGATTGTGTTTTTTGTTTTTCTTATAGAATGTGTACCTGATTCCTGTATATGTAAAATTGCAAAATAAGACTGTTGTGAATCTGACAAGCCATAGTGACATTTGATCAGCTTGCATTGACACATCTGTTTTATTTTGCATATTTCCAGCTCAAAAATATAGAGCAGTAGAATATCATGTTATCTAAAGTACTTAAGAAATAACAGACTGGTTTTAAGTTAAGTATAAAATAAATATTAACTTATGTCAATTGGAAATTAATTTAGTGAAGATTTCTTTGTGACAGAGCTATATTCTTTTGGTTTTATTGGATTTCTGAAGACACTGCTTTGGGTTGTTGGTTCAGAATCAAGTCATGTTTTGTGCCAATATCTGATTGATATAACATTGCTTGATTGCACCCAGTTGCAAAACTGATGTCAGATACTGATGGTCTACCAGATACTGCTTGATAGGATTTGTCATTGGTATTCCCTTTGAAGGGAATCTTGTACTTTTGGTATTAGTCACTTCATTTAACAAAAACTTGGATAAGTACAAATTTGATCAAACCATAGTCTGGACTCTGGAGTCTTTAACATTAATGGTACAGTCATTGGAAAAATGTGCCTTATAGTCAATGGGTTCCTAACCCTTTAGCAAGGACAATGCCACTACACAGGCAATCTAGTTTACAGTGCCATCTGTTTAAATGGAAGCCCCTTTAGAACCATTTTGTGATAAGAATATATCTGTTAACACAGATTGGTATAACAGAGATCAGATAAAATTTAAAAGACTACTTGGGACTTTGTCATGTAATCAGATTTTTTGTGTACTCATCACTAATTTAGTTGTAGTTTAGCATAAAAAGGTGTAATTTCCTATGATTTTTGTATTTTAAAATTACATTTTGACTATTTAAGAGTATTCAAGAATGATGAGTAGAATTAATCTACTTGGTAATGTGCCTAGTGTAAATAAATATGTGTAAGCTAAATATGTACGTCATTTTTTATCCATTTTCATAAGCATACTGATGACAACATGATATATTTTGTTTTTAATTTTAGATTTGCATGTGTATATCTGAATGAGTATTCCAGCCAAAGGATCATTGACATTAAAAGAACACATGGAAGATAAAAGATGTTGTCAAATATGATTTATTATATGACATCAAAAGATAGACTTTTGTGCATATACAAATGTATACATTTTTCGGCTAGAAAATCACTGGATGTTTGTTGTTGTTCTTTGACTGGTAAAAGTTATCAGAATGAATAGCATGGCAAAGCTTATATCTGTTTGTAAACTTTAATCTTCTCCTTTGAAAGAAGGGCTTTGGTTTCAAGGCAGTTAAGGCATCTCTAAGCTATGGTTTAGATCCCAATCAACTGAATTTGTTTACCTTGCATCAGCAATTTTTCAGCTATTCTTGATAAAACAAATAAAAAATGGTAATCTCAAGTGTTGATTGTAGAACAATTTTACTATGTACATGGTTACACAAGTATTTATGAGCTGTTTTGTACTAGTGCATACTTAAAGTGATTTTTAGAGAGTTTAACTAGTCTACAATGTAGAAGATAAGAATTGTAGACTTACAGTCCATAATGCTGGTACCAAGCTAGGCAGTAAAGGCCTATACCAAGAAAAACATGTTCTTAATTTCAGTCAACTTTTATGGATTCCACAATGGGGAGATGCTTTAGATTTAGGCTTATGTTATTTTTGCTGTAACCACTTGGATTCTGTAGCCCGTGATTTAATAAAAAGCGGATTTTTCTTCTAAGCATTCTGTAATGAGAATAAGCCTGTGGTCTTTGATAAAAGTTTTATAGATGCTCCATATCAATGGGTGTGTTAAGATAAGAAATAACTGTTTTGTCATTAAAGCAGCAGACTTATGCAAAATTATTCCACTTCATCTAATATGATGTCTCTTTTTAAGACAAATGATCTTGAATAAAGCAATAAAAATGAGATTAACTTGACTTTGTAAAGTATGACATATATGTACCCTCTTAATCATTGTTGATATTTTAAGATTTGTTAAAGAAAGATATTAAAAGTTATTGTTTTAATTCACTAAAACTCCTAAAGGTAAAAAAGTAGCTGAAAATATCAAAAAATTTTAGTCAGGTTTCAAACTGAGTCTTGACTGCATGGCTTATTGTTCCATTTGGAATCCTGTGTAAGTCAAGCATGTCTAATATATATTACTTTTCAGTAACAATACATGAGCTGTTTCTGAAAGATAGATCTCACAAAAGATTCCATTTCTTGTGATTCAAAATTAAATCCAAAGTGGATAGTTTTTAATCATATTATCTCTAGCAATATATAAAATGTTAAGAAGCAAACATTGAAAATTTGAGGTTTTAATATGAGACCAGATGATTATATCCATTTTGACACATATTGCTTGTTAGGCAAATACTAGTTCAGAATTTATATTTCAATACTGGAAGTTGGCTACATTTTTGGTCAAATAAATCACATCATATAAATTTTTATAAACACTTGATCCATAGTCCTTTAATGGAACTTGTTGAACATGATTTCTTAGACAATTTGGGAAATAAAATGACTACAATAGATAAATACTAGTATCCAGCTTGTACCAAAGTAACCAATGGCAAACGAAATCTTAATAACATATGTGATAGTGACCAACCTTTTATTTACATTTTCGTGCGCTCTTTGATAATTTTAGTATAACAGATGATAGAAAACAGTTCTCATATAGATTAAACCGAAATTCTATCGTGACAAACACATATCTTTGAATAATCCCGGTGCTTGAACTAGTGGACTGATTTGTTGACACGTAACCCGTAGTACCGGAAGTGACCCTGTGGAACTTTTGTTACATGTCGTAGACACTTTTTATCTTCAAAGATACGAGAGCGCGTAACCCGAAACATCCGTATTGTATTTTCTTAACCCGCATGATTTTTCAGCGATGTATTTCCGGAATGAGTGTTTGTGTGTTTTCCCATATTAAATCCCCGTAAGGATTTTAAAAAGCTCTGCATTTTATACTCCAGCTAAGATGGCATTTAGTTTGGTGTCAGTTAATTACGACAAAATGCATACGTCATAACGGTATGTGGCATTCTATAAAATTTTTTGATATCTCTTCTAAAACCTTGAAAAACTAGTGCTACGGCAGACGTGAATTAGACAGTAATTATATTTGTTAGAGTAATGTAAAAATTCTATGATGAATAACTCAAGTGGCATACATTTATAAACATAATCATAACACATAAAA
The DNA here is from genome assembly GCA_029721355.1 of Tegillarca granosa. Lineage (NCBI taxonomy): Eukaryota > Metazoa > Mollusca > Bivalvia > Arcoida > Arcidae > Tegillarca > Tegillarca granosa. The sequence goes on along the minus strand of CM056594.1, from coordinate 37,799,191 downwards.
TTCATGTTTTCAATAATCGATAATAAGCAAATTATGAATAAAGTAAAATGTAAAGTAAAACCTAAAGATTTAAATTACGATTATTTTATTTGTTTAAATTAGAAGTTTACTACACAGTTATTTAGTACAGGACAAAACTGAAATCCACCTTCTGATGTGAAATCCATGGAAGCTATGTTCAATACAATTCTTGGAGAAAGAGGGACAGGTTTGTTTGCAATTTCATTTTGCAATTTTAACATATAACTGTTTTCTGCAGGTATAAATCGTCCATCACCAACGTGAATTTCTTCAAATAAGGTTCCGTTGAGTCGTCGGCCGATATTAGTTGTCAATGTTAACTTTTCTCGGTAGTAACGACGCTTGTATAAACTCTATGAGTCAAAAACGTTTGATTGAGGCAGAATGATATACGTTCAACCTCCAAATTTTTGTTTCATCTGCGCATGGGACGTTAAAATGTTACCCACTGATGTTACCCTGGAGCACGCAAATAGCTTCTTTTGAAGGTGACATTGATTTCGTCAACTGGCTGTCATCCAACATATTACAGGATATTTACACGAGGTGTAATAAAACCAGTTATTATCGATCGATTGCTCTTCCCATTTTCTTCATTTTTCCCTGTTAGAGCAGATATCAAATACACTGTACACTGAACTTTAAAAAACTACAAATTCTTTTTTAACGTGCATTTTAAACCACGCTCTTGGACATCAATTTAACTTTAGATCTAGTGCCCGACTTTTTAACAAAAAGTTCATGGGGATCAGGACTAAAATGTAAAATCAATGCATTTATTAGAAAAACAAATTTATGAAATATAATATTTTTTGTAATAAACTTAAAACAAATTACATTTTTATTGTATATGTAAACTTAAATATAGATCATCAGATAAGGTTACAATATCAGGCCATTTTTTAAATACCATAATAACATATCATATTGATATTTTTATCTACAACAAATGAGAGAGTGGGATGTTGTTACCAAATCTTGAATGAAATTTTATCTGCTAATCTCGTTAAGCTTTGCAAAATAAATCTAGTAAGAAATATTTTTTTTTGTTTTTGCGTGTCTTAAAGCAATAATGGCCCATGAAATTCTACCTGATATCGAGGTATTTTTTATTTCGTTAAGAAGTAAAACATGGATTGTATATCAATTACTCAGGTGCGTTTTACTCATAACTTCTTTTGTCGACAAGATTAATCCAGGACAGATTGTTCTAATCTGCGTTAGTTTTATAAACAAGTTAGTGAAGTTAAAAATGTGCATAGAAACCAAGGCATTTTATATGTAGACAAACTGCGTAATTAGCCAAACTAATTGATTAGATTAATTGTGTTTTACGCCACAGTCGAGATTCTTTCACTTTGTCTTGGCGATCAGTGCTGAGTATTGGAGGAAACATGAATGCCCGGGGAAAACCACCGACCTTCTGAAAGTAAACTGACAAACTTTTTACACTTGAACTTGCCGGAAGGGTTTCAAATCTAGACGGCGCGAGACACTATGATAAGTAAACGCGCATTTTAGACCACGGAAGACCACTGAATATTTTTGTTGATTTATGTTACTGATGCAAAACCATGTTTTAACTTAATTTTGCATCGAACTTAATGCTTTTGTATTGGCGTTAATAACGTACTACATGTGTGTGAGATATTTCTTTTTCTTTTAGAGTCTCTGGTTGACCTGACTATAATCAATAGTATATATGTGTGTGCGAATGACTAAAACAAAATGTTAATTAAACTGGAATTTATTCATAAACAAAAACAACAATGTAATAAATTGTTTGACAAAATACACCAGAATCATAGAACAATAGATTTTAAAAGGCAAACACTGCTTTTAAGCCGACAATTTAATCGTCATAGTTTTTTCAAAGACAGATTTAAGACAGATAAAGTATTGTTTTCTGAGATTCAAATTCAAATTTTTGCTATTTCAATTAAAATGAAGATAACAGTGTTAAGAATACATAAAAAAGCCAACATTAATATATCCTCAATTTTCACAAAGATAATGTGATAATATAAATAACAATTTAATTTGTATATACAGAAAAATTATTATAAACACATGAAAAAGTTCTGGTAATTAGATGGATACAATCTGACAGAAACTACTCAAGATAAACTGCTAAGACAGTGTCCTAATTAAAATTAGCAGAATAAATATGCTAGCGTAATTGTTAAAAAATAAAGATGACACGGAAGCGTCGCTACCCAAAAATCAAAACAGATTGTGTTATGAAAACTTAAATAGGGATGATATGACAATGTCTTGACTGGAATAAGTAAATATCAATCAGAATGAGGATGTTACAACAGTGTTCTGAAAAAACAGCATTTAAATTGTGGATATCACAACTTAGCACAGTATCCTGGCTACAATTAACAAAATAGACTGTGATATGGCAACCGAAACTAGCAAGTTACCAACTATTAGCCGAATAAATTATAATACTCCAACATAAATTAGGATGTTTGCTAGTAGCCGGATTAGAAAAAATAAATTGTGTTATGGTGACTTATAATAGAATATAACAACTGTGTCCTGAAAGAAATCAGGAAGAGAAGTTGTGATATTGCATCTTAAACGGGGATATTTGCGTAATCTGGCTTTTAAAGCCGCCATATCAATAATATTGAAAAAATCGAAACATTTAAACAAAATGATAAGACTAAACTAGCGAATATATATTTGCATCTACATTACTTATTACCCATGTTAATTAGAATATAAGATGCATTTGTTTACCATAGCATATGAGAGAGAGCACATTGAGTTACAATATATTTGTGATATGATAAGTTTTGTAGTGATACAAAAGAAAAAGGCTGAGCACTCCTTGAAACACAATTCTAAACAACGTTTTTTTCTTTTGTTCGTATACCTTGATTTAATTTCACAATTTTAATTAAATAAGCAAGGTTACACCGTACATTGAAAGAAGGAATAATTTGATATATGCTTTATAAATCAGACAAAGAAAAAATATCCATCTTATTGATATAACAAATAACGATAAAGAACGGAAAGTGATTTAGTGCGTCATCATCTTTTAAAATAACTGTTAATCTTCTTTTAATATTGACCAACAAAGTTTCCTATCTGCTCTTACTTCTATCGTCTCAAAAGTGGTCTGATATTCGTTAAGTTTAGTTCTGAAAAGTACATAAAACAAAACTGTAAATTTTCTTCATTATGATTGGCTGGACTTTACCTAGATATGATAGAACTGCAAATACATAATTGATTCATTGATTAAATGAGATTAAAGTTTAACTAGAAAACATTGCACTTATATCGAGACGTCGCCAACTACAGGTTAATTGGCAGAAATTTTGACATTCGCTGTGCGCTAAGAGCAATGTACAGCGAGGATTCTTTAGCGTATCACGTCTGCCTTGACAAAGGGTATCGGTTTTTAAGGTCTCCCCTTTAGACCCATTTCTTAATGCTGAGTAAGACTAGTCACTACCAATTTTTGAGTCTTGGTCACACCCGGCCGTAGTTCGAACACCGACCTCCCACATGCGATACGAGAACGAACCAACTGAGCTTCCATAGTTGTATGTATATCATATGATATCACTCTCATAAACCATTATAATAACCGCACGTAAAGTCACGAGAGGGTAATATAATTTCCAACAGGTTGAACGTAAAACAAAATTTAGATGTAGGGGATATCCACTGATTTTTTTGAAACTTCAGTTTTCATTGAATGGTATTTTAAAAACAACCAATCAGTGTAATCAGTTTAGGAGTAAAAGACCTCCTTAACTTAAGACGGTTTATAAACAGAAATGTCTTGACATGAACTGGTATGTTTGTGTTTTATTTATTGACTTGATTGCGGCTTCAGACGGCCCTCCACCAAAGATATATATTGAATTTGATTTTTTAAATTTTTTTTTGGTCATATATTCAAACACTTGTTGACTTTGAATTTCGGTTAATAAGTCAAAGATTTCTCAATCCAGCTTAAGACCTTGGTGAATATTTTGAGTTGAAAAATCCTCGTGTTAACCCTATCAAAAGTCAATAATTGTATAATGCAGTGAGATGTATGGTTTTAAACATGGTTACGAGGCTCATTTTGCGAGAACCTAAAAGTATTTTAGATACACTTAACACAAATTGATAAGGGTCTTGTTACGACAATTCATTAATGAAAGGTTTCCATCTCGTAAAAAGCTTTTTGGAAGCAAATGTTGCTCCCTTTTTTATTTTTGATCAGAGGTCAAACAATAGAACAGTACTTTACAAACTTGATCACTGGCAAAAATTGAGGCCCATAAGGTCCGATAACAAGTAATGCAACTTGTGATAGTTTTTATTTAGTACCATTTTATGTAAAAGTGGAAAAGCATTTCGTTTTACAGAAAACAAAAACAGAATGTTGGAAAGAATATTTTTAGCAACAAATGACTCCTTTTAAATTTGATTCACGATGACTGTTGATATATTGTGAGCCTTGTATTGAAAGGGATCAGCATCAGCGGCCATTTTTAGCCCTACAATTCTCCGACTATTCAAAGCCATGCACCCGAAAAGATGGTGTCTTTGATCGGTCAATGATTAGGAGATAACACTTTTAAGTAAACAAAGTTAGTAACGTTTGCAAACTTGTCAAACTGGTGAAGAGCGGTAATCAAATATTTGCATAGGAAAGGTTGAGCACCTAAGTTATCCACTATGATATAGTAACAACATCATGGAAATGTGTCCCTTTGTTGTTTGCTAAAAAAAAGGGGGTGGCGGAATTAAAAAGCGGCAGGCAAACCCTTGCGGTTTGACTCCCGCCCTGATAGGACTGTGACTGATGCAACCCCTACTTGTCAATATTATGACTGATAGGTAAGTCACAGAAAGATATATAGCCAGTACAGCTGGGTTTTCCAAAAAAAGAACATTTCATTCTGATAGATGAACTAGCAATTAAAAAGCTTTCAACCTGTTGGGTACTACGATTTCTGACAGTTGATCAAAAGCACACAAGGCGCAATTTTTCGCACGTTAATCTAAACCTTTTAGTTGTAGATCCTTCTTGTTTCAATGGAAAAGAAAATTACTTCTTTTAAAAGAGACAATACGGTCCTTAAACGGAGCAGGCATAAACTTTATTGTAGATACTGAAGAGGATTATGATAGTTTCAAAATCATTATACTTACAAGCGGTATTAAAGATAGCAATTTAAACTTACCAGCTGCGTCAAGAACACCATCGCCGTTTATATCATTTTGGTTCATTATTACATCAACTACCGACTGTATTTGATCATCTGTCCATGTTTGGAACAATGAATTGCCCTCTCTCAAAAGTTCTCTTAGTTCATCGGAAGTCAAGCGACCATCTTCAAATGCCCATGAATCTGGTGAAACAATATACTGGATCCCATTAACCTGTCAAATACAGTATAAATTAAACAGACGAATAAACATACTAGGATACAGCGAAAAGGGAAATACTCGCAGAGGAAAACAACAACGATGTTTTAAGATGAAGTCTTGCAGTTAATGAAATGAAATATAAACGAAAAGCAAGCGAAATGCACTGATAAATAGGAAATGAATTTTTAAATATATTATGGATTCTTTCGATATAGAAAGTTTCTAAATGCTATTGAGCAGAAAATACCGGTTTAATTTTGATGTGCCATATGTGCACATTTCAGAAATTCATTCTTCATCAGTTGCACTAGTGGCCGAAAAAGTTGGTTGATCAAAAGATTAGTCAAATATTTGATAATTAATGACTCCAAAGTTCCAAAATTATATGAATCTAAATACAGCTTAAGAATTATTAGCAAGAAGAAACAAACTTTAATTTTAAATAAATTTCAAAACTTGAGACGGCTGAAAATTTAGTTACATAGTACATTTTCTTACTGAGTTAAGGATACCCTGGTGAGTTTTACTACACCAACAGCGGTACCCGTTCAGAGGTAGTAAATATTTAGCAGACAATACCCTTTTTACCTGCCATGTGTGCACATTTCGGAATAATAAGTTCTTCTATGACAAGAGTTTTTACTACTGTGAAACACTTAACATAATGCGTCATCATGTCTTGTTTTTGTTTGAATGTGGAAATGCAAAATAGCAAATATTTAAATAATTATGCCAGTAAAGCACAATGAAAGAGGAGCAAAATTTTATTTATCCTGCTGGTTTAATCTAGCTACATAAATCGATTTAGTATGCAACTGTCGTCAATCACGTTCATAGATGATAAATTACACGCGATTATAATGTCCTCTGTTTTCCTGCATGGACATAACACTGTAATTCTTGAGGTTTGAAATGGTATTTCCTATATTCCTAGTGTCTACTTGACCTAAAATCCAACAACTAACATGCAAGAGGCATATACTTTCGAATTATTCCCCGAAGTCAACTTTATTTGAAGGCATGTTGTGCTGTTTAGCTAATCAAAGACCTTTATTGTGTTATGTATAATGTTTAAGAATCTACCCATATTTTTAAAGAAAGTTTCTTCAAATGTAGAAAACGTCACATCTCAATTGGAACAATTTCTTAATGAATCTCAAGAGTAATCTAAACACAAGTCGATTTTTTATCTACTTAATTGTTGGTCCGAAGATATCCATAACCAAGTATGCAGTACTTTGTCAAAAAAATACCATTTAGCAAATTTTCAGCCTTCTTTATTTCTTAAACGAAATTTATTTAAAACTAAAGTCTGTTCCCTCATGCAAAGCATTCCTTAGCTAGATTTGGATTTAAATAATTTTGGAACTTTAGATGCATTAATTTTTAACTGTTTGGCTTACGTTTTTTATCTATCAAACTTTTTGGTCCCTAGTGTCACTGATGAGGAATGATTTTCCGAAATGTACACATCTGGCACATCAAAACAGGTATTTGTGTTATATATTTACACTAGTGTGCACTTAGAACGACTTGAACAGTACTAGTCCGCACGCTGCCGGTAATGTCACAGATGTATACTGCATCAGTGATTATAACAATAACAAAGAAAAAAAAATCTGTTTACATTATTTAATTTTATTTTTTTACCGAAATTCTGTAGAAAATTTGTCTTCTCTTGGTAATATCTTGAATGGTGCAGCCACACTTAAGTCTATGTAATTGCTTAAGTGTAACAAATGAGGTAATTGTTTGTAATCAGTAAGCCCCCAACCAACTTATATCTATATTTATAGAACTGAAATAACTCAATAACATTTTGTATATATATAAATAAGAATTATAAAAAACCGTATTGTAGATACAAAACAAGTTGCTGAATATGAATTGTGTCGTTATTTAAAAAAAGCAAAAAAAATAAATGACATAAATTTCATTCATTTTTATTTCTTTCAATCGAAAATCTGCTACAATTTAATTTATACAATGGCAGAAATAAGCTTTCGAAAACTCAAAGAATGTTAATGAAGCATATTTAATTCTTTATCAAAATGTAATTTTTGGGTAGATTTGTTTATTCTTGTGTTTGTGTAAATGTTAAAAAAACCCAGCTTTTCAAACAAAAAACGTATACATTTTGCATATATTGATATTCTCTTTTCAACTATCTCACTTTAAAGATTTTTTTAATAAACATAGTCTTGACATGACTACAATGCAAACAATCAAACAAACATTATTTTTTTCATAACAATTTTAAAAAGATACCTAGCTTTTAAAAGACTGAAATATTTTTTTAATATCCAAAAACAAAAATTTCTTATCGTTTCGTCGGTAAAAATAATTCGGAAAATTATCAATTGCCTTCGATACATAAAGTAAGAAAACAATACTACTTCTAGAAAAACAGGCTATGTTTTTGAAAAATATCGTTTTTTGCTACTTTTTTATGTATTAGTGTGCGTGTTTTATTTTTTTATTTTTATTTTAATTTTTATTTTTTTTGATACACTCACTATATGAATCTGTATCAAAATTTTTGATAAGATAGACCGAAATATCAGAAATGACGGTGCTTGTTTGATTAAACAAATATTAAAGCAATTTCTGAATATTCATTTGACTAGAATCGTCCCAACGTCATATTTCCTAAAAAAGTCTAAGCGTAAATAGAACACCTTTATCTTAATTACCCAACGTATGTTCTCAATTTGGATAAACGTTTGATCTTAAAATAAAGTTACAATAATATACAGAGCTTTTCAATACACAAAATACCATGGTTTTAACAAATTGCAATTGTTTTTTCTTTTATAACACTGAAATAGAAATAAACGTTTAAATGATTTAAGGTTGTGTGTTGATCGAACTAAAATTGTAACATTAAGACTTGACAATTGTATGAAGATTAATTGCGATTTGTTTCCTTTTTGGTGTAGGTGAAAACCCATATAAAATAGTCTTTCACAATGCTATATGACCGGTAATTCCAATTTGCAATTCATTTCTCATATTACATATTATTAATCAGCCACATTTGTCTTCATTATAAATGACTTATTCTACAATATTTGTTTTATTCTATTGCTTCTGGAAAATACAGCAGAAGTGACAGCTTCAAGAAATGGATACTTTAATTACACAGACCACAGCTGAGGCTGTCATTTATCCTGTGTATAAACACGAAAACATGCGGAAACCATGCAATTCAATATGCATTTGTTAGTATGTTTATAAAGAACTAGGTTTAATGTTTTAATGTGTCATACTGTCACTTATTTTACATCACATATCATTTTTTGGCGATCTTCAATTACTGTTGATAATTAAGTAAATTTAAATCAAGTTTGGTATTTTCTACTTACATGAGTCAAGTAGTAACTGTTAATCACTGCTATGAGAATTTTACATGTCGAAAACTGCAAAGTTTTCACTAGAATTGATCGAAGTCTTTGGTTACACATTACCTCGTGTGGACAAAATAATCCACCATTAGCCTTTTTTTCAACATGTTAAATTCTCGTAGCGGAAATGTGCAGAATTATTCCTTTAAGAGATGCGCATATTAGTTTTCTGTCACGACTGGACTCAATTTAGTGAAAAACACTGAACTTTATTCAATTTTTTTCTATAACAGTTTAGCAAAATTCACTGTCAAAAACTGTTAATAACAGTAAATTTTTTAAAATTTAATCAGTATGTTATCACGACTAAAGACTCAATTAAAACATTTCTAACTAAATTTAAATATATTTCATTTTATATGGAAATTAATTAAGGTATTTTTCATTTACTCGAGTCTAATCGTCACTGTAAATCGCTAAGCGCATCCGCGATAATCATAAAATATTTCTGCAGGAATATTTTTTCTTTGAGTATTTTGGGCTGTTCTTGCTCCTTTGTTTTGTTTAGGGTCTTCTTTAATCTGTGTTTACCCGTGATGTTTTATGTAAAGATGACAATTGGTAAGATCTTAACGATCGAAGGAAGGGGAATCAAAGATCAATTAGTCTAATGCCGACTTTCGGATCACAGTGCCTCTCATGGTCTAAGGTTTGAATTCCAATCTCAGTAATTTGGGGGTTTGATTGTTTAATAACAGTACAGAGGAACTAGCTAGCTCAGTAAATAAATGATATATGACACGTTTTCAGTTATTGAAGTATTGCCAATGACCAGTTGTTAGCTATCATCAATTTTTTTATGATTGTGATACTTAGAAATGCGATCTACTCGATCACAAATTAATTAACTAGCTCATCTTAGCTTCGTACCTGTTACACGGTCAATGGTTTAATAACACACACACACACACACACACACACACACACACACACACTGCTTGGATCAGTCTTACACTATGAATTATGAATTCATAGAGAGAAACCTAAATAACTTGATTTTTCAGGATATTTCACACACACACACACACACACACACACACACACCGTTAACGTCAAGATCCTTTCTATTACGTTTTGACGATCAACGTGTCATAAGCAAAAAGCAACATTGCTCGTCACATTATAAGTAATATTTTATAATACAAAATTAATTAACTATGTTTGTTACGTGTTCATATTCATAATACCAGGTTTGTGTCTCAAGAACTGAGATGTAAATTTAAATAACTCTATTTGAGTTACCTGGAAATAAGGAAAACATAAGATGATAAAAATCGAAATAATAAAGATAAAGTAAATAGTTGAAATAGTAATTAAATCGAACCTTTGATTATTTTTGTAGTTCTTTTTGGTTTTTGAACGTTTTTTATCAAATGAGCTATATTACATCTGCTCTCGTCAAGGTGATGTGGTTTAGCTAAATCTTGTCCGTAAAGTAATTAATGTCAGTCATTAAGATTGTTAACACAAAAAGGGTTCAAACATATATGAGTCAATAATATCAAACATATATAACATCAGAATATTGCAGAAAATTTACACATTAGATGTTTTATGCAAAGGCATATCATGAAAATGTCTTTGTTAAATATTAATTACATATGTATTCGCGTTGTTAGTTCATTGTAGGGTAAAATTAGAGTTTTTTGGTGGAAGGGATCAGCAAAAATGTATATATGGCTTCCGGTGAAAATTATACACAGTCAAATGTTTTATCTTAAGTGATCTACGTGTATAGTATAGCTATCTTGCTGAATAGACAAGTTTTGAATTATCGGTCTTATATGATCTCGAGAAATCTCGCAAATATCAAAACGAGGTTGAAACTGTTTAAGTAATGAACATATTTACTTTTATGTTTACATGATTGTTTTACGAAATGAACACTTCTGACACCTGTGCTTAAGGCGATGTGTAAAACTAAACAAAATCTTGTTGTATGACACAGAGGCATAACATTAATAACATTTAAAACAATAGAAACGTAATTTATCAGTTTCAAATGAAGGGTTGTAAAAAAGAAAATTATAATAATAATAATCTGTTGTGTATAACGGAACAAATCGGGAAAATAATAATAAAAAACATCAAATAAACATAAAATAAAATAAATATAATAAAATATAATAAAATATAAAATAAAATAAAATAAAATAAAAAGTCAAAATACTAACCAAAAAATATTTCGTGAAATCCGTCTGAGAGTTAAAGTTAAATATTTGCTGAAAACGGAAAATGATGCATAAATATACTGCTGTAGCTTTGATAAATAATTTGAGAAACTAATTACTTTTTTATGAGAAATACAAAACAGGTCATGGTTATTACATTTAAAATCTTTATTCGTATGAAGCAGAATTTTTGCAGAACCTTTTCAAATCAGGAAAGAAGACTATCTCTTAATCATTTAAATCTACATACAAATGGATACAGGTGGCGTTTTATATCTTAACAATGTCAAAGTTGGAGAATGCCATTTCTTTGCTTTTTTCAGTAATATTCCTGCTTCTCTTGTGTATGGTGTTTTTGTTTCACAATTAATACGGTACGGTGGAGCTTGTTCTCAGTATTGGGACTTTCTACAACGTAGAAAGCTGCTTACAATTAAATTTTTGACTGAAGGATATTGCAAGCCTTAACTAGTCAAGGTCATTAAGACGTTTTATGACCTTCATCACAATATTGTTGATAAGTATAAAGTCACTGTATCCAAACCGTTATGTGATATTTGACATCCCATTGTTCTATGTTCCTTTCATTCTCAAAATTGAATTTGCACGTGACTGGTGTAACTAGCTAGATGGGAGGTGTTTATTCTTTTGAAGCAATCGGAGCTTCCTTGATGAAAGTTCGCTATTTAACTGAATAAGCCAGTTTTAAAAGATTTTACTTTGTTTTTGGTATTGTGTTTTGGACATGGACTGGAATGTTTGTGTTTTATGTCTTATCATTGCCCTTACAGTACCTCAGCTTATGAATAAAACTAATTAGCTGTTGTATGTAAATTTAAATTTGTAATAAAGGCACCCTAAGGTAAGTGATCGTGCAGTCTTAACCTCTTTGATCGGACAAGAGTACATTTTGTGATGGAATCTGTATCATGGCAAGTATGAGTGATTTATCTCTAACTTATATTGTGATAAATATTGTTGCAGATTATAACAGATAAATATATACAAATAAAAATAAATTATTTAACAGAATTCCGTGATTTTAAAAAATTACCATGTAAAAAATAGCATTTCAATAAATCCAAGCAGCGATATTTAAATATATACACTGTATGTCACTGTTGGAACGAAGAGAAGGCACATGTAAGAAAAGAAGTGTTTTTTTAATAAAACGTTGTATTGATTCTTTTAAAGCGATTAAATCATTTGTATATATTTAACTTGAAAATTGAGTTAAAAGGAACGAAATTCAAATAATTGAACAAGCGCGAAAATTCAAAACTTGATATTGAGTAAGGAATATTTTTATATAACCGTAAATGGTTGTTAACGTACTGGTATGCTTTGAAAAAATGTTTAAAACATATTATATAGGCTTAATTTTCTTTTTATTATCAGATTTTATTTTAATTGGTCAAAAACTAAATTTGTAAAACATGTAGCTGTGTATTTTGGTTTCTATCAATAAACTGACCAATTCAATTTATTTGGCAAAGCGTTTTCAAAAGAGAAGATTTTGAAATAATCATCCCAAAATAATGGGTTTTTTGTTGCAAAATTAGGTCATTACAACCTAGATCTGGTATATTAAAACTGAACGTAGAAACGGGTAGATATAAAAATATACCAAAACACGAAAGATTGTGTATTTGTTGCAACATGATCATAATTGAGGACGAATTTCACTTTTTACTAGTCTGTCCTGCATATAGAAATATCAGGTTACTATATCTACCAAAATATTATAATCATTGGCCAACTGTTTCTAAAATGTATTATATATTAGGTTCTAGCTCCAATACTCTGTTGTCAAATGTTTCAAAGTATTATTTGTATTACGCTTGGAAACTAAGGAAACTCTTTGTACATAAAGTTATAACTATTTTGTAACTCTGTTTTTGTATTCTGCCGCTATCTATGTATATTGTTTTTACTTTGCTATAAGCTGTATTGCTTAATGCTAATGAAGTAATAATAATAATAACCATATAACTAGGTGACATAACAATTGAAGTTAGAAATTTCAGTGTGGTTATTATCAAAACAATTAAATTGCCCCGTTGTTCATTACGTAAGACTAAATACAACGCTAATTACTTGTGCCTAAGTAGTTTATAAACATTTTAGACACCCACTCACAAATAGCTTGCTTCTTTAAGTTGTTTACTGTTTCAGAGGTTATACTAGAATAATAGTTTAATAGAAACTATGTGATAAAAAATATCATCATTATTTGCAGTAGTGTCATGTGCTGATTTTGAATTTCTATTAAATAATGCATTCAAAATCAGCACATGACAACAGTTGTCATGTGCTGATTTTGAATAGAAAATCAAAATCAGCACATGACAGTAGTTACAATATCAAACGAAAGCTTTAAAAACACATGGGAAATATCAATTTACAAGATCTCTGTTTCTTAATCAGATATTGGGCTCGTTCTCTTGAGTTTGTTATGATAGCCAATTCATAAGAAAATCTTAGTAAACACACACACACACACACACACACACACACACACACACACACACACACAAGCATAGGAATTGTATCATACATTGACTTTCCCTTATAAAATCGACGGTCGAACTATTTGTAATTTATTTCAGTAGCTTAAGGTAAAACAGTTGCAATCAATATATCTCGTGCCCACTGTTCAAGGCAATTGTATAGATAATCGCATAAAATGTTTCCGACTGAGATTTTCTATATGAAATAGCTAGAGGATTTTTATAGTGCGATAACTTACCAGATCCACCTGTTAAAGGTCTCATTGTCTAGACATTGATTAAGAACATAAATCACTTAAGACAATAAACTCCAAGCAATTGCTTGAGATTTTACAACAAAGCAATTATCTTAGTCTCTGTAAGTCAAAACTGAATTTATTGCAAGCAATAAGTTCTATTTTAATTGATTGTACCATCATCAACAATAACAACAACAACAACAAAACACACACACACGCACACAAAGCGAAGTTAAAAAGTTCGAAAAGTGTAAATACCACTAGGCGCAATGCAATATATAATACACATACCAGTTAAATTTTGATGTGCCAGATGTGCACATTTCGGAAATTAATTCCTCATCAGTGACACTAAGACCGAAAAGTTTGATACATAAAAAATATATAAGCCAAACAGTTGAAAATAATGAATCTAAAGTTTCAAATTTTATAAATCCAAACCCAGCTAAAGAATGCTTTGCATGAGGGAACAAACCTTAGTTTTAAATAAATCTCAAATTTTAGACGACTGAAAATTTTGCTAAATGGTACATCTATATAAAGTTATTATTATTTAAATATAAATACGAAATCATGTACAAAACCGGCAGTTTTTAACATTACAAGAAGTCGACATTGTATGAAAAAAATTCTCATGACTTGAAATCGATCTTGCTAAAATAATATTATTTAAAACATTTTGCTTGCAATTATAACCCAATTTAAAGCGATAGAAACATTTAATTTGAACAATACACTAGGTTTTTTTGTGACCGGCTGGAAAAAATATCTCAGAGAGAGAGAGAGAGAGAGAGAGAGAGAGAGAGCTTTTTAGTTTTAATTCAACGTGGATCTTCTTCTCTCCAAGCGATTTGTAGAACTTTCTGAAAACTAAAACAGCATAAAATAAAGTATTAAAATCCTTATCTAAAATCTTAAGTGTACTTTAGATGAAAATCCAGAAGCCTATTTTGCCTATAGATTGCATTACATAAATTGAAGATGTTGACCAACTGTATGACTAGCTTCAAGCTTTGCCAGGCCTTTTCATTTTCATTACATTTAATGTTTTCATTATATGATTATATTGTCAGAATCTTTTATTTTACAGGGGACCTCGATGGCCAAGTGCTCTAAAGCGCGCGCATACCAATCGCAGCGCCTCTTACCGCCTTGATGATCCCACTCGGGATGGATCCTAGTGTGAAAAATGTTTGTCAATTGCCTTGCCAAAGATCGGTGGTTTTCTCCGAGAACTCCGGTTTCCACCACCATCTCAAAACTAATATCCCTCGAAATAAGTGGAAGAATCTTGACTGGGGTGTTAAACACCGTTACTCAACTCCACTCCACTCTCTATTTTATTTCATACTAATCCTTAAGTAGTCCGACTTTATTTGCTAGAATCGAAGGACGCTGTTACAATGGATGTATTTTACTAGGAATGTAATGGCAGCCAATGTCAATAGTTTTTGGTCTAATTAACACTGACGGCCCTACAGAAAAAAACAATTAAATAATTTCAAGTCTTACATCGTGATAGTCATTAAGTTTCAATTATGCCATTCGGAGTATTAAAGTTTTATTTCTTCACCACTAATGAAATTTTAATCATACTATTGTTCTTTTATACTAAAACTTATTCATTTTGGAGCGATATCTGATAAAAAATATAAAAATCATCAAAGTAATACACATGTATGTAAGTGCCCATTGTGTTTTCATAGTCTCCTGTGTATTTAAAAATTGGTACATTTTACATTGTTTTTTTTTTTTAAATAAATAAAAAAAACATACATACATGTGTAAATACATACAATATCACCGCCTTTTAAACAAAAACACGTCAAAATAATTTATGTCATCTTTGTTCAGGTCGAGTAAATGAAAATGGATCATATTCCATTGTCATGTATCAACAACTAAGGTTTAACACTCGAAAAACATGCAAAATCAAAGACCGCTTACAACTATTTCATATATATATATATATATATATATATATATATATATATATATATATATATATATATATATATATATATATATATATATATTACAAATTACGGACAAAAACTGATGAATGTTTCAATATTGTCACCGAATATGATACTGTCACAAAAATCGTAATGGGAAAAACTCGCCCACACAACAAGAATACAATTGCCTTCACACCTAAATTTAAAAAAAAAATTATCTCGCAGAAAACACGTGTATCAGTAACACGAACGCCATTTAACTTGTGAAGCCTACACTACATATGTCATTTTAGGAATACGTCTTACATCAAAATAACGCTTAGGGCATATATTAATGTTAAGATCACAAACGTACTAATAATTAACTTACAGACTTCCATCAAATTAAATCCACCACATGGGATCAAAAACAGAATTGTCTGAAATAAAGATAAAGCTACGAACTTTTTACCTTTTTATTTATGTCTTATCTGGTCGATAAAGGTCTTCTAGTAGAGACTCCGTAAGTGGTAAGCTCAGTTTTCGGATATAATGAAAATCAGTGAAAGGAAACCGCTTCAAACGTTAATGATGTCACACAAAAATGGCGTCACCAATATTTATTTTACATCTGAGGTCATATCAAATAATTAACGGATGTTACTATTACTTGCGTTTTGTAAGATTTTTTTTGTTACAAAAGCTTAATATCCGTTTGAGAATTTTGTATCAAATGTGACATAAGTATTAGGCTTTTTTGTCTCTTGAAACTATTAAAAGTTTGAGCAATTTTTTAAAAACTAATTCTTAGATAAAGCAATAAACATAACCACTTGTTTTTTATAATCATCGACTTTGATAACTGCCTCTGATATTGCTCTTCTTCGACCATTTTCAGCGGTTCTGTCTTATGAAAAAAGTATACAAAGAATCCTTTTATTTATAAAATTATTTATATTAAAAAAACTGTAGATTTAAAAAAACATGAGCTTATTTATGTCAACAAATTCTAGACACACAATACATAAATCCATCAACCTAATTAGATAAAATCTAAACATTTAACACATGAAATCCTATTTTTAGTAGTCTGATGTTAAGATTATTATTTTTTCATTCAGTTAATATTCACATCTCCAGTCCTGACATAGCTGTGAACGCACCTTGAACTCTAAAAAGAAAAAAAAAAAAAAACCTCTCAAACCACAATCGACAAACAACTGTTGAAGACTTAAGTGTTGCATTGGAAGATTATTATAGATGATGATTGGATAAGTCGTGAATATGTATGATAATATTTATGTTTGTTTGGATGGCCTTGATATTTGATATATAGAACGGTACACTTCATTTTTTGCGTTCGAGATTTCAGCAGTATTTTCTCACTGCTTCAGTTTACGATAATGCTATTTTTAACAGACGAAACACGGTTAATAAAACTTTATTTTTATTCCTATATTTATACAATTTGCAATTGGATAAAATTAGGCTATCCACATTAAGCTTAACATAAAAAAACGTTAAGATTTGGCGAAGAGTTAATCGAGGTAGAATAAATCGCGTTTGAAAAAAAAGAAAAGAAAAACCATGAGTTAACATAAAGTCATTATGGTTGTAACTTCACCTGAAATATAAATGGCGCATGCTTACGTAAGTTACATGTATCATAATAGTAACTAATTTAATTAAAATGATTATAATTTAAGTATGTTTTATAAACATAATTTTTTATCTTCATTTCGTATTTTCTTGTTTTTTTTTCCTTTTTAATACCGATACTGTATGATCAATGGTTGCTAATTGTATTTGTTGATATTTTGAGTTCCTGAGGCGCTAATATTTTGTTTTTATATCTATAATGTACGGTTTCTTTATACAAAGGTTGGTCGAACATCCATTAGAACGTTATTTTAAGTTTTGGTCTTTACAAATTCATTTCCTTAAAATGTCTTTGAAGAAAGATTAGCATTTTATCTTTAAATATAAGCTAATACATATATTGTTAATTGTATGGCAATTTATCACCGCCTTCTGAATATAATGATTTAAAATGAATAACGTATCACGACATTACATAAATAGGAATCCCTTAACGTGTACGTGCAAAGTGATAGTTATCTTACATTAACGAAAACGATTTGTTTAATTCAGTAGGAGGATCTTTTGTATAGACCGTTAAATCATAATAAACAATACTGTTTCTCGGTGCAATAGGACCTAGAATAATTTGAGGAACATGATAATCTGATGATTTGGTGGTGTAGATGAGTCGTAAAACATTACAAGTAATAATGTATAAACCCTTAGTTCAATGACACCTTGAGGAATGGTTATTGGTGTTGTGGTTGATGCATAGTGTTACTTTCGAGCTAACTCTTTCTTCAATCGGACCACTGCTTTAGCTGCAGTTGGTAGAGTCCTCGCTCCGTAAGTGGGAGGTCGTGGGTTTGAACCACGACTGGGTTTGACCCAGCACTTGAAAGTGGGTAGTGACTGTTCTGGCATTACGAAATAAAACTGTTCTTATCGCCTGTTGCATTAATGGTAACAGCAGAATTTATATATAGTTTCTAAAGCTTCTTCATTCCATCCATCTGAAACTTTTCATTTACAGTATTCATTCATTTTGTGTTTTTAGAAAGTTTTGCCCTTGTCCCAATTCTCCACCATATGTGTTATGAATGACATTAGCTTTCTAAATTTAATATTATGGCAAAAAGGATTTATATTAAATTTCACCTACCAAGATGGAGATGTGGTGAGTATGTTTTATGAGAAAGATTTCATTAATGAAAAAAATAAATAAAACGACATCAAAGAACGCAATGTTTATCATTTTTTATAAAAAGCAAAAAAATACTAATGGGTTTTTGGACCTTCCATATTTCATATATATCATTTAAAAATAATATATCATATTAATTATTTTTAATTTAAAACATATATTTTTATAACCAAAAGACTAATACCATATAGATAAACAGTCGAATATTGTTAATTCGAAAATGGTAGAATCAAAATGATACAAACAATCCCGTTTCGCCTTGTAATTTTATGTAAATCGAATATATATATATATATATATATATATATATATATATATATATATATATATATATATATATATATATATATATAACATAAAATTAGATGACTTGTAAACACAAATGCGTGTGCATGTTAAATACATATACAATCATTCAACATACTTTAAATAATGATAAAATCTAACACTCAAGATAATTTTTGTTTTATCACACCACCAAAAACACAACATAAACAAGGTTTCAAGGACTCTCGCTATAGAAGGTCGTTCTACGGGTTATTTTTTTATAATAACATTGTTTCTTCCATTTTATATGCCATCTAAACTTGGGAAATATTTTTGCATATAACATGGAAGAAACAATGCTATTATTATAATTACTATGAATGTCTTTGTTTAAATTGAAATTTTGTAAACAAATTACAAACTACTTTCATTCATTTAAAAAATCAGAAATTTTAATAAATTAAATACTTTGAATGTTTGTAAGTATTGTTATGTATGTGGACAACACCGTTATGGAAATTAAAGTTCTGTGGCTTGATAAAATACTTTCAATGTTTGTAAGTATTGTTATGTATGTGAACAACACAATTATGGAAATTAAAGCTTTGCGGCTTTAAGTTAGACACGTTTGCAGAAATAGACATTTCAGATGTTTGTTTACAATCTATGTTATTAACACGCTGGAATATAGCAGTAACGATTGTGAATTATGTGTTCCATATATGGTTGTGACTCCACCCATATTTCATCACGTGACAATAGGAAGCTCCGCATCCTTACTCACGTGCGTGTAATATGCCATGTTATATACGATGGCATAATACACGCTCCCATTGATTTCAACATAAAAAATATACCCAAATAGTATTGATGCAATTATTATTAAAGAAAATTACATGAATAGTAATAATACTAATAATACACTATAGAATAGAACGTTTTATTGCGGATCGGCTAAGTGTAAGTTTCAGAAAGGAGAAACTTGATTTGTATACAAATATATACATGTATGCATTTCCTACAATTTGACGTTAAAAGATAGACAATGACATCGGTTACGTTAATATTTAACACAAATACCTGTTAAATTTTGATGCGCCATATTTGCACATTTCGAAAAATCATACGTCAAATGACTTTTTGCTTGATCTAGCTTTGAGGAATATAAAGAATTTATTCGGCACCAAGTTGACGAAAGTGAATTAGGTGTTATAATTTTTTTTACAGTGTAGATAATTTTTGTGCATTATTTTCCGTTTGTTACAAACGCTTTTGAACATTGCTTTCGTAAATTGTGCAGCAAAAATTGTTAATATTGTTTAAAATTGCAGATGTGTTAACAAGAAATTTAGAATATTTTTTGTATGCATGTGCAGGGTGGTGATAACACAAAATATCAGTGAGTGCATTATGTATCCTGAAAATATATTTGTAGTAATTCTTCCTTTCTTTTTGCATAAGAGTTTTTTTTTTAAAAAGACACTTTGTTTAAACTTAGGTTTTTATAGTCGGCGGCGGTTTCATTACTAAGGTGTTTGAATAAAATTAAAATTTAAAGCATTCATCTAGATATTGTTTTCAATTATTTATCAGTATACCTCTGTCTCTTAATATCCCTTTTAGTCTTTTGCTCAAGAAACCTCGTAATTAAACTTTTATTCATTGGTGCCATCGACATGTAAGTGTCGTATATGTTACTTTTTGAGTTTTTATGAAATAATAAATTCATTGTCAAATGCTACTTTTGATAAAAATTCACAAAGTAGCAAATGATATAAGTACTGGTTAGGTTGTATACTCTCTATACATATCGCATATAAGGGTCCTTTTTGATACATATTTTGTTTACCTGGCAAAGCCGGAAATAAACAAATCCTATGACATTATCTTAACAATGATGTAAGAATAAGGGGGCGATACAACTTTAACCAAATTATCAAAAGAACTTTCTACAATACTTCAATTGTCTGGATAACCTACAAATGTACTCATGGTTTAAAAAAACAGCAAACGAACAGATAATTTCTTGGATTATGGTCGATAATGTATGCATAAAACTATAACATCATATCGTCTGAACAACTGATACAATTTATTATCTACTAATGATGCTGAGAGATTTTCTTCCTTTGTGATATAAATATATCTAAATTACAATGAATAACCTACGATAGATAAAGAAAACTTAATAATAACAATTCATCACAAATCATCTTGGGAATCATGCCTGGTGTATACAGATAAAAGCATTTTTAAACTATAATACTGTGTCCACGTGTCCAATTAAAATTCTAAGTGATTATTTTATAATCGGTGACCTTTTATACTCCCGTCCCTAAGAGTCATATGTCATTAACTACTGGTATATCAATCCTTCATCTTACAGTCTGTCCGTTCGATTTCATATTCATTTTACATCTAAGTCCTACTAAAGTGTTTTAGAAAAAGGTCTTAAAATGCACTATTTTAAAGATTCTCCAAAAGTCAAAGTGGCCGCCTTCAGCAACCTTTTTAGACGTTAACTGTTGCACATCCAACAACTACTGTTTGTAGGCAAATATTCTATAGATAACGCTCGTCACGAATACCGATGAAGTCATATTATGGTATACCGATTGCCAATCAGTTTATGTGACCTTTAGTTTTTTGTTTGGTGGAGTAAACTTCTAAAGATTTGTAAAATTACCAAGTTTATAGTTTTATCTTGACTATTTGTAAATATAATTAATGAAGTCTTACAGTTACTCAATTAAATAGTTTCTATTATCTGTCTTCAAAGTCATATCAAAGTCAAAGGTCAAGGACATAATATAGAAGTTTTTTAAAACTCACCTGAGCTGAAAACTCAGATGAGCACTGAATGAGCTATTGCTTATCTATCCCAGTCCAGTCGTGCGTATTTATTTATTTCCTTAACAACTACTGGGTCAATTTGAAGAAATTGGTGATAATCATGCATGGGTAACATGCTTTCAGGAATGTGTTTGGGGTTTGGCCACGCCCATCAAGATGGATGTCGTTACTAAAAATAGTCAAAAGACAAAAAAGTCTTTTACTCGGACACTAAAGCATGCAGGCAAATTTCGATTGATTATTTGGATTCATTATACCTTGGAATGTCATAGCTGCCTTAGAAAATGGAAATTGTTAATTTACTAAAATAAATTAAATTTTTAATTTCATGTATAAACATGTATATTAGAATATTTTAGATATTGACATGACGATTATTTTGATTCATGGTTCAAGGTAATAGGTTCAAAGGTCATGATCATATCTGCAAAAGACGACTGAAGATTTTTTTTTTGAAAACTTAACTTTTTGTATAGTACACATATATAAAAATATTAGTAGGTATTGATATGACTTTTGATATATGATTCAAAGTCATAGGTTCAACGGTCAAGGTTATATCTGCATAAGGAGACCGAAATTGTTAATTTTTTTTGAAAACTATTAACTTTTTATATTGGCATAATAATTAAAATATTGTAGGTATTAATATGACGAACATTTTTGTAACGTTTAAGGTCAAATGTTTAAAGGTCAAGGCCATAGCTACATAAGAATACTGAAATTGTTAATTCTTTTTAAAACTTTTAACTTTTTGTATTGACAGATCTAGATATATAAGAATATTGTAGGTATTGATTTGATATGACAATCATTTCATATATGGTTCAAGGGCGTTTAGAAGTAAAGGTAATAGCTTCATTAGAATATTGAAATGGTATATTATCTAGAAATTATCCATTGCACTTCAGTTACTCTATGCTTTTAGCTATTTATAAATGAACTGCGACAAAATATTTCTAATTAAGTATTGTAGCAGTTCCAAACTGGCAAAAAACTAGTTATTGTTTATTGTGCTTTGCAAACGATTTTTATTTTTGGCATATCCTCAGGTGAGCAGTTTTTTGCAATGTAATCACAAAGACTATAGGAATAATTTTAGTGTTGCATTTCGGAATTTCTATAGTCTCTACCTTGCTGTTTGTTCATTTCGTTGTATTTCATAGAAAATATTCTTATTTACATATATTTTAAACCCTTTTTAATTTAGATTTCATTTTTATTGATAAATATTTAAAAATGGACTTTTAAAACCATCCTTAACGTTTAAAATGTTCTGGCACCCTAGTTTTACTCTCCAAAACCCTGAGCTTAAGAGTAAGAGTTTATTCAAAATTGAAAATGCGCAAAATGAATTCTGCTTTTGAATTTGAGCCATTAACAGTCATTTTTCTTGGAGTTATATCTGTAACTAAAAAATCTAAAATAATAATTTTTCTTGTTGTATT
Source organism: Tegillarca granosa (assembly GCA_029721355.1). NCBI lineage: Eukaryota > Metazoa > Mollusca > Bivalvia > Arcoida > Arcidae > Tegillarca > Tegillarca granosa. The sequence continues at coordinate 37,776,165 of CM056594.1, read as the reverse complement.
GGATTTCACAATGCTTCAGAAAAATGGAAATAACATACTTTTATTTTCTATTGTTTATTATAAAAGTTATTGTTCTTATTCTCTATAAAGATTTTTAAGCACTTACTGTTCGCTTGATTTCGTTTCGAATAACTGTCCCATTTATAAGAGTGAAAAATGTCACCAGACAGGCACACAAGCCGTAGATTCCATTCATCTCTTCGTCTGAAAAAACAATATAATTACCTTAATTGTTGGTACTATTAGTTGCTTGTTTTGGGTCTTTAAAAGTACTTACAAACACACAGAAAACCAAGAGTCCAGAGGAATAGTTTTGTAGAAATGAGTTTGATGAGTTTATCTATTTTGTATGTTTTTCGTGTTCTTGGTTACATTGCAATGAACAAGCAATGAGCAAATATTTCTTGTCCTTCATTTCAACCAACTGTTTATTTTTGAAAAAAGTAATAATAATTATAATAATAATAATAATAATAATAATAATAGATAATAATATTTGATTTTTAGAAGAGTTATAATTTTCTTTAAAATCTTTGACTTTCAGCAAGCAAACTGGCCATTTTTTTCACATTAGGATACATCTTTAGAGCGAAATAACGAGCTAGGCGTTTAATATATATGCGTGGGTTTTTTTTAGATCGATGGGCCACGAAAACCTCTATCGAAGCCCTATATGTATTCATTACGCTATATATACTATCACTGTTTCTGATCAACAGAAAAGCATCTAGAGAGTCCACGGATTTCATTGGTTACATCATTAACTAATTGTTTATGCTTCTCGTTGTGTTCCACCTCTAAATTCTGTAACGTAATCACAGCAAGGGTATCACATGAGATTGCATTGCGTCTGCGTGAAGGGTCAATGCGTTACCGTCTCTCGAAGTGAAAGGGAGGAAGAAATTTAAATCCAGTTAACCGTTGTGAACAGTGAATTATGTGTTATATAAACATGTTGTAGATGTTTATGTCTGCGCCATGAGCAGTTTGCTTTTGCACCTCTTCAGAATTATGATTGAATTTTTATCGAATTGCCGGAATTATCCTAATGAAGTTAATAAATTTAAAAAAATAAATTTTCCCAAATCATTCATTTTTTGCACAAATTTTTACAGTTCCGAAGATTCATACCATTATCAAAAGATCAAACATTGGTTGAATTATTCTACTGCGATATTGAAAAAGAACCATGTCAAGGTAAACGGCAAGTTCCAACTTGTATTTACTTTCATAAAACATGTAAAACTCGGTTATTAGATGTTAACGTTAAAGTTACTCAAAACAGACTGCTACCTTTGGTGATATTTGGTTTCGGGAGACATTTTTATTTATTTATTTTTTATTTTTTTTAGCCATTTGTAGAAATCATATAGTTATTTGAAGCGAGTTTTTGTTGTGCGCTTTGACGATAATAAATACTATAAAAGTCCTCGAACTTTCCGTGTTTCAGAATGATTTTAAAGGCGATTAACCCGATATATGTGTATGTTAACTGCCACCCTAAAAATAGGACAGAAAAATGACAATTTCTAAACATTTCGAAAATGGTGTTCAAGATGATGAAAATACCACCAATGAATGCCTTAGGTCTAAATTTCGAAGACGATATATCAATATCAATATTCTTTTTCAATGTTAATGTTAATTAACGGCATATAAATTGTCTTTTCTTGAAGTATGTTTGTAACTATGTTTAGCATTGTTTCTATATAGGTGTTAAAATCGGAAACCGATTAATACCAGTAGTTAAAGTGATGACAAACGTTTAAAAACACTGTTTGCATTTTGCAAATCTTTAAAAATTCATAAATCTTTCTTATCAAAATGTATCGCCTACAATCCTTGATTCAGCTTCATAATCTCGAATACAATAAATTTTTAACAGTTTCTTAAAATCCGTATTTCTCAAAAGGTTACAATAAAAAATAAATAATGATTCGGAAATTATTATCTGAATTAAATCATTTTAATGTTAACAAAAACAGATTAAAATTCTAATAAAGAATCTTAAAGCAAAATAAAAAGGTTTTGAAATGTCAAAGCACATCAAAATTAAAAAATATATAAATTAATTAAATCTGAATGAAAAAATAAATGAATGAATGAATGAATAATAAATAGATAAATAAATAAATAAATAATTAAATAAATAAATAAATAAAAAAATAAAAATAAAAATAAAAATTAGTTTTAATTCTAAACAAACAATGGATTTTAAAATTACCTATCACGTTCATAAAATTAAAAGTAAATATACTTACTAATCGTTTTTTCTATTTGCCGCTCGAACAACAAAGATAGGAATTTATTAGTCGCACTACTTAATATCGTTTTGCCTTGTGAATGAAATTAGAATAGGACAAGATGCGCGTATATAAATCAAAGCGTGGGAATTAATTTCCTGTAGCAGGCATAGGTCATATAAATGTTTTTCATCAAATGATATTTCTCTAATCAGAAAGTGTTTAAAATTAATTTAACATATTTGTTTTTCATTTCCATAAGTTGACTTAAGGCTAATGATATATGATTGACATTAGCAATTTATACAAAAAATAAAGAGCTAATCGAGAATTTTTGATAGAATATATGTAGAATGAGTGATGAGTAGGCCCTTAGTTATCAGTATCCAGTTAACAATAAACCATTTCATTATTATTGCATTAATACATGGGATTTAATTTTTTACAAAGTGCGTTAGCGTTTTACGTTTCCAACATATTTCGTCATGCCCGAAATTTTAAAAAGATAAATGTATATTATTTTTTCGAACCTTCTTAATTCCTTATAACACACACACACACACACACACACACACACACACACACACACATATATATATAAACATATGTATGAATGTATGTACGTTTGTCCCAATATCTAATTTAACCAGAGCTCACCCTTTTTGTGAACCTGTCTAATAGGGCCACTTTCTAAAACTAGAAACAGTATTTTGATTTGAACGGAAAGGACAGCGATTCCACTACGCTTAATTTTGTTACCGTTAAGTAATGCCACTGTCAAGTATGAATTTTCCCATATTCTTGGAACGAATGCTTCAAAGCTATCAACATAAGATTCATACCGTAACACATTTTATAACGTGTTGTATTTTCGTTGTATAAAAATTAATTTGTATCTCTACTTCCGTTTTAGCTAAACGGAGCTAATGCGATCCAACTTCGTCCGTCGTGCATCGTGTGTCGTGCGTAAACGTTTAACATTTCAAAATTTTTCTTCAAAACCACTGGGCCAAACGTAATGAATCTTGGTCACTGTCAAGCCTGGGTCAAGGCCATTTCAGATTTGTACAAATGAAGGAGTCATGTCCTCTTGTCCCAAAAAGGGTTAAATAGTGAAAAATCTTTAAAAATCGTCTCCTTTGACTATACAAGAGATACACGTAAGCACGTAAGTTTTTCATGTATGTCCCTAAAATTTCTGCAACTTTTCCATACTTTTTCCCTCTCGAATTAATTCAATAATGATATTTTTACACCATATACTAATTTCATCCGATTTTCGCCCCATGTTGGATTTTCTGTAATTGTTGACAACTTAAAAATAGCAGACGACAACAAAAATGACCTAATTATATTTTGGCCTTGATATATATTAACATATTCTTACGGTGTAGTGGGAAACTGTTTATATCGCAATTAAATACAGCATAAGGCATATCGGAGAGTTAAAATCACGTCACCGTGCCCTAAATCTACTATTTATAGTTATGGAAAAAATTGGTTATTAACTGAATCAAAAGAAAATCGCAAACAAAGTGGCAGAAACAAATTGATCAGTGTCAGAGTAATATGGCAAGTAAGAATGAATAGAAATTCTATTTTGTCCGCTGTCACAAATGAATGTAATATTTTCAGACGAGTCTCAGATTGTGTTTGGTGATTAAAATAAGGTCTATTTATAAAAAAGTGACGAGGCATGGTTACCGTCTAGCATTTCTCCAGGTGTTCAGAAAAAATATTGCGTTATGATATGGGGGTGCATAACTTAAAATGGCGTCGGTACGCTTTCAAGAGTCAACAGTTATATTAATTCCACAAAATATATAGACATTTTACAAGAAAATTTATGACCTGTTATTGCTAGAAACTTTTCAAATACAGATTTTTCGTTCATGGATAACAATGTCCCCGTCCATCGTTCTCGTATAACAAATACATATAAAAGAGAAAATAATGTACAGTCCTTTGAATGACCGACACAATCACCAGACATTAATACAATTGAAAACGCTTGGTTGAAAATTAAGAACAATATCAAACTTGTGTCTCATCTTATTCATTCCAATGATGACCTTTATAATCACATTTTCAATATATGGACATCATTCATAGCTGAATATATTCAAAGATTATACCACACCTTGCCGAAACTTTTAGCAAGGGTACGCAGAGCCCGTGAGTACATCACCAAATATTAATTATTCCATACATTGATATTTTTCTTAGTTTTGTTGATTTATTTATTTTTTTAATTCTATTAAACTATTAACTTTTTCATAGACATGTATATTGAAAAATTGTAGTTCCTGATACAATAATCAGTTTGATATATGGATCAAAGTCATATGTTCAACGGTCAAGGTCACATTATAAAAAAGACTGAAATTGTAAATTATCTTGAAAACTACTAACTTTTTTTATAGGTATATACATGTATATAAGAATATTGTAGGTATTGATATGACGATAATTTTTATAGAGTTCAAGGTCAAACGTTCAAATGTCAATGCAAGAGCTGCATAAGAGTTCTAAAATTGCTAATTATCTTGAAAACTTTGATTTTTTTATAGGCATGTATATTTAAATATTTTAGGTTTTGATATGATGATGGATTTGATTTATGTTTCAAGGTCCAAAGATCAAGCTCACAGCTGTTGATTTTCTTGATTCTTTTTAGCACTATGTTAGGGCTGTATATAAGAGTGTTGTAGGTATTGATACAAATATCATTTCATTATATGGTTCAAGTTCAAAGGTCAAGGTCACAGCTGCAAAAAGACTGAAATTGATTATTTTTTTCGAAAACTTTTAACATTTTGTATAGGTGTGTATATTACAATATTGTAGGTATTAATACAACAATCAATACAGTATATAGTTCAAGGTCATAGGTTTTAAGGTCAAGATCGTAACTGCATGAAGGAGTGAACTTAAATTAATAATTATCCAGAAAACTATTAACTTTTTGTATAGGCATATATATAAAAATGAAAAAAAATTATATTAAATTTATATAGAATTTAGTAAAAAAAAATTTGACAATTTATTGCAGCGGTTTTCAAAAGTATCATTGCATACAACTTATCAACATTAAGTCCTTACTTTTTATGTGAAATATTGTCAATAATATGCATTAAATCATGTTTATCTATTATATATCGTTAACCGGAATTTTTCTCAATTTTTGATTCGCACTCACTAACAAAGTACAAATCAAAAGGTTTTAAATAATGTTGATTGCAAGTGTTGATATCAATGACCAAAAACGTGTTGAAACGTTGTAGAGATACGAGGTCATTTTGTTAATATTGAAAACTTTTGTACTAAGTCATACAAATGTTTACGTTTACTTTTTAATAATTTAATCTTATTTAAGCTACCCTAACACACACATGCACACACACATACACAAGTAAAATATTTTATTTTAATAAAATTGATCCAAATAGCAATAAAGAAGAAAGCTATTTCTTAAATTACCATCGTATTTTATATGTTTGTACTTGAAGGCCGCCTTAAACTTATACAACTCCAATTTGATACATTATTTATATAATTATGTAAATGTGTAGGCGAGTAACTTAGTTTTACGCCGAAAGTCAAATTTGTTTTTTCGTGTATTATTAACGGATGTAAGGTGAAATAGAAGAGAACCGCAATTTTCTGCAAGCGAATTGACAAATGCTTGGCACTAAAATGTAAAATGCGTTAACGCTCGTATAACACCTTTCTGACCTCAAAGGACACTTAATGATACAAATACAGAATATCATAAAAATATCAGTTTGGGCTTTTAATGTTATTAAAACACAAATTTGGAATACTTTTGACAACACTTAGAACAACTCATTGACGCGGAACACTGTCAAATTTTAAGATTCTTGGGATTTTAACCCACAACCTCCCGATTTCGAGGCAGACGCTCAATCTTTTAGCCACCGTGGCGGTCTTGATGTGTACTTTTAGTTTGATATTTGAGATAAAAAGTGTTTGAAAAATATTGTGTATTAAATATATATTGAACAGTTACCTATTTAATTTTGATAAATGTGCACATTTGAATATTATTGAATCCAAAGTTCCAAAATTGTATGGACTCAAATCCAGCTAAGGATAGAACAAATGTTAGATTTAAATAAAAAAAAATAAGACGGCTGAAAATTTTGCCACCAGGTACATTTTCTGACATAACAAAGTACTGCCTACCTATTGAATAATGGATACCCTCGGGAAGTTTTACTCCACCAGCAGCAACACCCGGAGTAGTAAATATTTTATTAAATATATTTAATACCATAGCTTTATTATGAACGAGTTATAGGATTCTGTTTTGGTTGCTCAGTGGAAAAGCGTCCGCCTAGAGAGCGAGATGCCCTCTGTTCTACACCTGGTCGCGTCATACATAAGACTAGAAAATTTGAGATTCTATTTCCTCGTTTGGCTTCCAATACTTGGAGAATAGACTATCAATCAACTAACTAACTCGATGGTGCTAGAATAATGTAAATTAGACAGTCGTTTGCTTGCCTGGGACATATTGAATCGAAGGGCTATGAATGCACGATTGTACAACGACAACAACGACAACAACAACAAAAATCTTAAACATATAAAACATTCTTAAATACTCTTTAAAGAATCACGACGTCGTGAATAGCTACAAATGGCTAATGCGACGTTAAACAATAGTAACATTAACCAGCTACCTTAAAACAACTTTTTTCCGATGGACTCGAATCAAATAACAATCAAGGATTATCAAATTCTATAGCAATATTTGAATTTTTTCAAATATGCGTAGCAATTACATTAATAGTGTAATAACAATTGTATTTTTTCTCTCTCTCAGTTACGGCTATTACATGTTGAATAACCGTAATTTAGCTTTTACTAAATTACTGTTAACCAAAAATATATAGCGCAATAGTGCTTACAGTAGCGCATTGATTTAGATGAGGTTAACAGTCGGTAATAAAAATTGATTTACATCATGTTGTACAGGTTTTCTAGAGACGGGTTAATATAAGATTGCGCTTGTTCCTGAATCCAGTTTACAGTTTGTTTTGTTCTTTTGTTTGTAAATTACAGATTATTAAATTATTATTTAAACTAGTTTAATAAGATACACTTACACGTGCTGACGCCAGTAAACGGGCGCAAATGGGAACCTTTGTGTAGTTAGCTATTCAAAAACCATATTATTGATAAAAACATAAACAAAGCCTTGTTTTACACTTTGTTATATCTTTCTTTTTCTATCACTACCGTATAATTTATTATCCTTCGAAGGTATTTCTAATCGTAATACATAAAAAAAACATGAAAATCAATTTTACTAATATCTAACTTGATTTATTGTGAGTTAGGAATTTATATATCGAGAATATAAATCAAGGTAAGCTTTTTTGATATAAGGTTTTAGATTCACTATCAATATTTCCGTTTCGTTGTACATGTAATATAGATTTTCAGGACTTCAATGAAGTCACATTGAAATGTTATTGATATGTAACTCTATTAGTCAAAAACAGTATTTATATACCTATATATAGTTCAATATATATACAATATTTAATATTAATGATGACATAAGATGTTTTTGGATATATATATAAGTTAAAGTAATTGAATTTTTTCATTGTCATAAAATTTATTAATTACTTAATAGAACCAAGACTTTTCTGTAGAATTTAACATCTTGCACCTTGTAATGCAATTAGTTTCAGCAATTTCTCGTATAAAAATAGTAAAGAAATAAAAAAACGCTGATTCACATTACTTTGATGTCATTCAATATTGTTTACAAATCTTTAGTTGCCTGCTAATGTAATTCAGTCACTTATTTTATGGTTTTAATTATGGCCTAACGCTGAACATTTTAACAACAATCATGACATGCCAAAGGTTAATTATATTTAGGTTACAATTTATTGAAAACGACGCTATCAAAAGAACTGTAGCAGTAGGAAGTATTCCCTACACAAAGCTGTTAGTTAATTATGATGATTATAGATCAAGGCAGCTTAACTCCCTTGTCGATACATTTTTTTAATTGATACTGAGCCGGAAAAATTAAGTAGGGGAAACCGGAGTGCATAGAAAAACTATTGACCTCAGTCAAGCAAAAATTTAAACTTTCGCACACTAGAATTTGAATTCGAACCTTGACAGTTTTGGTTTGTAAGCAATCATCTCAGACCACATGGTCAACAAAGCCCCTGGAGGAATGAAGAAAAGTATTTTAACAAAAACTATGAAGTGGTTTTATGATGCAAACAGATACGTAACACGTGTTTTGTTGTATTTGTAGCCATGTAGAAAAGTTGTACAACATTTTATAAAATAATTGTTAGCTAGCTAAAGTACCAAAAGTTTTCACAGATTCAGGACTTATTAGTTGTATGCTACAACAAAACAGGTATTTGCTATTTTTTTTTTCATTTTAATTTACCTCGCATTTGATTTGTATTATTTATCAAATTTATCAAATAATGTGTTAAGAGGGGAATAAAATGCAATGATTAACACAGATTAAAACGGGATAATTTCTCAGCAATTTGCATGATATGATATTTTAGGTATTTAAGGAATAAATTGTGTTTTTAACAAGTTTATTAAGTCATAACATAAAAAACGGTATGCACACTTCATTAAGAGCGTAGCACTTAAACCGAAACATAAAACAATGTTTTGTTGTTATTTTTCTTTATTTTTTTTATTATTGAAAAAAATAACCTTCGCGTTGGAACTATCATCAACAAACAATTTAAGTCAATGAAATGGAAAGAGTCATATATCACGCCTTTCACTTTTAGTGTTGCTATGGTGGCGTAGTTGTTTGGAGTATTACATGAAAAACGAGCACGTGCATTTACGTTATGTTTGTATTGCAGTGTGATATAACATAATTTAGAAATTAAATTATAGCACATTGTTAAAATTTACCAACATTTATTCAAAATCAATTAAATAAGTAAAAAGGCAAATGGCTATTAAACGTAAAAATATATTACTTTTTTCCTAAATTGATCAATTTGTATGACCTTTACATAGTGAAAATCACTTCCATAATTACTTTTTGAGATATTGAAAATCATGGAAGTAAGTATTATACTTAACGGTTCAAGGGAGACAATGCAATTTGTGTTAATGTAAATTGTATTATCCAGTAATTTACAATATTATTGATAAGTATGATATCGCTGTATCCTGGATCTATTTGACATCCCACATCTATTCTCAATTAGTTATTTTTTTCAAGTTGCGGTTAAACCTGGCCAGACGGAAGGTGTTTACAATTCCCAAAGACCCAACCACGCGTGTTTACGTGTTTGACATTATTTGTTAGTTTTCATAGTTAAACTTGAACTGTTCATAAACTGTTTTAAATAAAAATATTGAAACAAGGTAAGCTGGGACCCTTAAGCAAGAAAGAAGTCATTTAATGAACTCAACGGTTCATTGGAGACCGTCCAATATTTAAAATTTTATGAATACGTCGGTTTGACTAAAAACAAGGTAAAAATTTTTGAGATATTAAAAAAGTTTGTTTGGATTCAAACAAAAGTGAGTTAAAAATCTAGGGCAATTCTTTAGAAATTGGTATTCATTTCTTCCATTAATTTCACGAGAAATCTTAACCGACTTGATAGATAAAACAATTAAGACCGGAGTTCTAACTAGGTGGACATCTTTTTAACGGTACAGTGCTGTGGTTATTTTGCTTTGCTCATATTTGATAAACACGGCCGCTGACTCCATCTTTAATATTTTTTCCACTCTCAATAAAACTCATCAATAATTTGACAAAAAGTGTATGTGTGTGTTTGTGTGTGTGTGTGTGTGTGTGTGTGTGTATGTGTGTTTGTGTGTTATGTGTGTTTCGGGGGGGGGGGGTTATTATTATACTGACGTCGAATGACGACATGACATTGACATGGTTGTTATGGTTAAATAACAAGTCGAAAAGCCAAGATATTATTCCCCAAAGGCAGCGGCAGCGTTTAAAGACTCATCCTGTTGGGTTATTTCAGTTACATGACGGAAAGCGTTTTTACGTATACGATTAGATATTTGCCAGTTTGTGTACTCTTTTATTTATTGTCACATAATTAATCATATTGGTAAGTAATATATTGATTGGTTATGAAAATTTTACGTTTTAAAATTATAGATATGTTCTAAAACACGGTAGTTATTCATGCTGTAATCTTTCGGTAACCCACATTTTAGCTTTTAACCAAATTGACGATTCCAAGCTGGAAACCTTAACAATTATGGCATTTAGTGCTAAATTGGAACATTTTATTAGACATGAATAAATTGCAGTGTCTTAAAATTGACGATAGAGAGTAAAAAAGGTCGTCGTTTTAAAAGGTATTTTACATTTCTTTTGTTAAGAACATTTTGCAAAACAAATAATATATAAAAAATTCCATTTATATATATTTAGATGTAGACATTTAACGTCAATGGTTTGAAGCTTTAAAAGACTGCTAATGCTGTAAAGTATCATGGAATAATAATACAAAATAGTGAGAAGTAGAACAAGGAATTAATCATTGGCGGATCCAATGATTGTTTTGGGGCAATAAAAACCCTTTTTCTATGGAAACTAAATCCTTAAATGCAACTTGCCCAGACCCCGGCTGGGGTTCAAACCCACGACCTGCCACTTACGGGGCGAGCACTCTACCAACTAAGCTACCGCAGTGGTTACTTGGAGTAAGAGATCCAAGTTTGTTTGCGATTTCATTTTGCAATCTGAACATAGTACTATTTTCCGCAGGTATAAACCGTCCATTACCAACGTAAATTTCTCCAAATAAGTTTTTTTTGTGTCGTCGGCCGACATTAGTTGTCAATGTAAACTTTTCTCCGCAGTAGCGACGCTTAATGCATAAACTCTATGGCGTTAATAACGTTTGGTTGATACAGATTAATATGTTGTCGACGTACCAAATTGCTGTTTCATCTGCACATGTGACATTAAAATGTCACTCGCTAGTGTTACCCTGGATCACATGGATAGCTTTTTTTGAATGTGACATGGATTTTCTCAACTGGTTGTCATCCAATCAGATTACAAGAAATTTACATGAGGTGTAACAATTGGTTTTTTTTCGTATCCATGTTAAAATCAAAGGGTGACGTTAATTTTGGCCCAATTTTTTTTAATCGTACCATACGTAATCACCGTTATGAAGCAGTTATCAACTTATAACTTTAATAGAGGACAAACGGGATCAAGAATGAGAAATTGGATACCTAAGATACAAAAAAAAAAAAAAAAAAAAAAAAAAAAAAAAAAAAAAACCAAACAAAAAAACAAACCAAGGTTTTATATAAAATGAATAAGATTGAGTAAAAAGACTTTTATCTAAACATGGCCTGTAGATTAGGACTGTCCAGTTTCCAAAAATGCCGTTATGCACATTGTCCATAAAACACAGTTATAATTCTATTTTCAGTGATATTTCTGCAACTGGATATGTCATCTACAGAAGAAAAAACAAACAGCCCTCCCGGCTTCTTACAACATATTGTGAATGAATCACCGATTATTATTTCTAGGTTCACTGATTTAAGAAATGTTATTTGTTAAAATGATTTTATTGAACAGTAAGTTTTAAAGTAACTCAAAAGTACCTTTCTCTTTTATTTGAATTTCATTTGACTCAAATTTAAACTTAACAAATGTCTTTGGTCTAAAACTTTTAAAATCATTATCCATTGTGAACCTGTACAACTTTTAAAACGAAGAAACTTAAACATCCTGGATCAAACGATCTCAAATATTTGTTATTTACCAAATAGAATACTGTTACTGCTGAAAGTTCAAGAAAAGCCATATTTGAAAGAAATACAATACGAGATCTTTTGAGATTCAGTTATTATTTTCCTAAAACAACCAGATCCCCTGTTAAATTTTTAGGTAATAGGAGATCGACTAATTTTGATGGAACCTTTATCTTGATAATTTGGTTTGACGAAACATGTTTGAATCTAATGTAACTATTAAACAATCAGTTCCGACAAGCTATCGGAAGGCGGATTTCTTGTCAGACAGTTGACAGTTAGAAACAGACTTCATCTGCATACTCACAGACCAGCTGTTCGTTCTGTTCTAACACTACGACACCATAAAGCTAGACGATTATGGACTAATAATGACCGACATTGGCAACTTCGTCAGTAAAATCTATCCTTTTCAATATCAATCCAAACATTTTCATTGACTTTCACGACGGCAGAAAACATGTATTGCTAAAGGTTACTGAAGCCATGCTAATTGTCATGCGACTTTGTGATGATTTGATGAAATGAGGTGTGATATGTATTGATGGTCGTACCGAGCGAGATACACGTGTTTGATTTTCGGTCTTTTACAAGACTAGTGTGCGGTTTAGAGATGATATTCTTCATCATATTGTTAAACATTTCACTAGTGATACCGGGTCCAACTTCAATTTAATTGATGATAATTCCTGACCTCACATAGCAAGGATTGTGGATCTGTATCTTCAAGATGAGACTATTAAACGTATGGATTAGCCGAGTCGATCTCCTGTCTTGAACACAACAGAGCACATTCTGCGAAAACGCATTTCTAAACGCCCGCATTTTTCGGCTAATAAGCAGAAGGTAAAAACTACGCTACTCGAGAAATGGCCTAGAATCCCACAAAAGACGATTCGCCGCTTGATCCTATCCATCCTCAGACGACGTGATGTTGTTATCTAAGCCCACAGAGGACATACTCGTTACTGATGACATTATTCTTCTGACGAGTTTACTTCTTATTTTTCGGCCCATAATGAATCCCATTTTTCTCAGAATATTGTTAAATGAACATTCTACAACTTTAGTAATAAAGGTATCTTAACTATTGATCCTTAACCTTTTTGTCCAGTTTTCTTATAACTTGTTGAAATTCAAATGTTAAAAGTAGTTCTGTTTTTATCTAAAGACTTCTTTCAAAAAAGAAATCTCAAAAAAATTACTTGAACTTGTGATCAATTTTTTTATTATATAAGGCTGATGATCTTTACCGAATTTAAAATGAAAAAACTGAAACAATAATTTTGGGTCTTCAAAATTTATATCTAAAATTTTAAAGGCATCAGAATAACTTTAAATTCAAAATGTTTCTAGGCAATACACGTGGAGCGCAATGAACCTTATGCTATTACTTAAAGTTCAAAAAATGCAAATTACATACATACACATATATATATATATATATATATGCAGATAGTAGTTCATAAAACATTTCTTACACTTTCCGAATTACTTAATTTTGTTAAAACGATTGATTATCGGAAAGGACTTGGAAATTAAGGGAATACGTTAATCAAAGCATTTCTTGACTATGATAACTTTTTTAAAAAAACAAACAAACAAACAAACAGCACTGGGCCTATTAAAACTTAACATAAATAATGCTGTTTCTCAAATGTGTGGTCAGCATAAGCAAAGAACCATGGACTGTAAACATTTTACGCAGTGTTAGCCATTAGCGATATTAAAAGTATCGTATGCAGTTGTTTTAAAGGAATAGTGTTTATCGAATGATTTTATCAATTTTTATGAAACATAGACGATTATCATAAATATAATATATATATTTCATAAAATCATAAATTAGTAATACACGACAGATTTTCATTTTGCATTATCATATTTTTTTCGATATCATTTATGTTAAGATTAAACAAGAGGCCCATGGGCTTTAACGCTCACCTGAAGATATGTCCAATATTGTTTGCAAAGTGCAATAGACAATATATTAAGTACAGAAACTTTAAAAGTTTTCTCAAGTTAAGAACTCCCACAAAACTTAATCAGAAATATATCCACTCACTTTTCATTTATAAGTAGCTTATATAATATGCATGAAGTAACTGAAATGCAATGAATAATTTCAAAATCATTAATCAATTTCAGTATAATTATGCAGCTATGTCCTTGACCTTTGAACATATATGGATTCGAACCATATATGACTGTCATGTCAATACCTACAATATTCTAATATACATTCCTATGCATGAAATTAATAGCTTTCAAGATAATGAATACTTTTAGGATTCCTATGTTGATATGACCTTGACCTTTCAATATATGACCTTTAACCATATATCAAAATGATCGATGTCGCAAAACCTACAATATTCTAATATACATGACTATACAAAAAGTTAATAGTTTTCAAGATAATTAGCAATTTAAGTTTTCTTCTGCAGCTGTGACCTTGACCTTTCATATATATGACCTTGAACCATATATCAAAGTGATTGACATGTCAATACTTACAATATTCTAATATACATGCCTATACAAAAAGTTAGTTTTCAAGATAATTAGCAATTTAAGTCTTCTTCTGCAGCTGTGACCTTGATCTTTCAATATATGACCTTGAACCATTTATCATAGTGATTGTCAATACTTACAATATTTTAATATACATGCCTATACAAAAAGTTAATAGTTTTCAAGATAATAAGCAATTTAAGTCTTCTTTTGCAGCTGTGACCTTGACCTTTCAATATATGACCTTGAACCATATATCAAAGTGATTGTCATGGCAATACCTACAATATGCTACTATTCATGCCTATACAAAAAGTTCATAGTTTTCAAGATAATTAACAATTTAAGTCTTCTTCTGCAGCTGTGACCTTGACCTTTCAATATATGACCTTGAACCATATATCAAAATGATTGTCATGTCAATACCTACACTATTCTAATATACATGCCTATACAAAAGTTAATAGTTTTCAAGATAATTAGCAATTTAAGTCTTCTTTTGTAGCTGTGACCTTGACCGTTCAACATATGACCTTGATTCATATATCAAAATGATTGTCATGTCAATACCTACAATATTCTAATATACATGCCTATACAAGAAGTTGATAGTTTTCAAGATATAGTGACAAATATATAGTTTTTAGCAATTTCCCCACTCATTGCCTTACAATTTCCCCATTTAGAGCCCCGTGGCTACCATTTGTGCAAATCTGAAAATAGATGATCTAAGGATGTTATAAATGAAATAACTAAGGTATATCTCTTGTAAATTCAGAGGAGAAGATTTTTAATATTTTTTACTATTTCCCCCTTGTGGGGCCCCAAGGGGACATAACTCCTTTATTTGTGCAAATCTGAAAGGGCTTCACCAAGGCAGGATGGTTACCAAGTTTCATTAAATTTGGCCCGGTGGTTTTTGAGGAGCAGATTAAAATGTAAAAAGTTTACGCACGACGCACGGCGGACGAAGCACGACGCACGACGGACGGAGATGGATAGCAATAGCTCATCTGAGCTCTCAGCTCAGGTGAGCTAAAAATATACCGATTTTTTTATCTATTTTGTCTAGTAAAAATCAAGAATTAGTAATACGTGGCAGATGTTTATTTTGCATTGTACAATGTTTGAAGCTGGCAAATTTAGTAATACACGTGAACTTCCATCAAGGAAGTGAGGCCGAGTGCTCCGGAAGGGTAAGCACCTCCTGTCTAGCTAGCTTCACCCGTCACGTGCAAGTCAATTTTGAGAATGAAAGGAACAAGGAACTATGGTAAGTCAAATATATCCAGTATAAGTTTGGATACAGTGACTACATACTACATTAACAATATGATGATGACGGCAATTAACTTTTTATGGCAATGATTAGCCTAGGCTTGCAATGTTCTTGTGTCAACAATTTAATTGTTAGGAGTTTGCCTTGTTGTAGGAAGTCCCCATAGTGGGAACAAGCTCTATCATAACGTATTAACTGTGAAACATATACACCATATGCCGGAGAAGCAGGGATATTACTGCAAAGAAACGGAAAGTTGACAATAGAAAAATCAAAGACATCACGTTTGTCGTATAGCTTCAGATATAAATTTTTGTGGATGTTATAAATGAGGTGTAAGTCCAAATATGAAGCAGAACATGGAGTGTATTTTATTTCCAGCTCACTTGGATAGATGACATTCACATATTCTCCAAATTTGTTATTATTTAGAGATAGAACGTCATCTATATATCTGTACGTGTAGTTGAATGATTCAGCGACAGTCATTTGTCCAGATTTGACAAGGTTCTGTAAAAATTCTAATTCATATGAATGAAGAAACAAATCAGCAAGCAAAGGTGCACCGATTGTTGGTTGAAACATTATATTGCCAAGCACAACAAATATGCTGTCTGTCAAATTTATATCTTTGTTTACCGTTTTTGTAAAAGAATGACAAGTGAATGATTTGTTTTAGACGTTCTTTCAATTAAGAATGAGCGATAGTGGTGTAAAGGGTAAAAAAATCAAAAGCTTTTATAATTTTTATCGAAGTTAGAGTATTAGAAACAAAATGGTCAAGTAGTTATAATATTATAATACTTAATAAACATATTGTAATATATAATATTGTGATGTTGGCGATAACAGTTAACAATAAAACGCTAAAGTGTAACATGGGCGATTCTCAAATTAAGATCCTGTAATGCAACTTGTATTCATAAAAATAATAATCAAATTGTCGGTGTGTGTGGGGATAATGAATACATATAATCGGCGCCAACCAATATTTCGGTTTTCAAACCAATTATTTTCTGTTTCATGTATACTTAACCATGTAAGCATATTTGCCACATTGGAAACATCGCTTTTTTGCCACATACGCCACATTGTCCACATGTTCATTTACATGAAATTAAGCTGCACTAGTCGCATCAGGCATTTTGACAACATAAGATGGAAGTAAATCAGCTACAATGTTATCATCTTGCAAAAGCGAACCGATGCGGTATTGACTTGTCTTGATTGAATTCACATTTTTTTCCATTGATGCAATGTAACTAATTATTCTATATTCTATGAAGATAGGTCGATTCCACTTCAAAGGAAACATAATGATCCCCTCTATCTTCTGGATAGTAACCCTGTGTTAGAAGTGGTAGATTTCTACCATAACTGTCCATATTTGGAAATATTCTGTGATACGAGCGGCCAAGAGAGTTCAAAATTAACAATTAAATTCTCTTGCCAGAGCCTATAGCTCAGGTTGTTGCCATATGCAAATTGTCTCCACATATCTGCAATATAGGACTCGAACGTCTCGTTTTCACGCATTAAGTTACTGTAGTGATCGGTGTTTGATTCAAGGTGTTATACAGCGATAGTTTGCAAGTTTTCGGGTATGCCAAACTTTCGGACTTGTGGAACGATTGTCCCAAACTGGCAGCTACTGTCTCCTTTTGGATCTACACTGATAATGACTTTATCATTGCCACAAAAGTACCTTGTCCTGCTGCGTTAAACACCATTGTTTATCTACTCTTCATTGTATTAGCCTTCAGCTTGTTCAATTGTGTCGTTCCATACAGAGGATTCGAGAGGTTTATAATATTTACAAATGTAGATCCTTCTCTGTTCCAATGTTGCAAATATTTCTTTGGCTCTATCCCTGTTATACAGTTCTTCTTTCGATCTGCAACGTCAACTCCAACACACTTTCCTATCTCTTTGCTGTTTTTTTAATTTTTAAATACTTTGAAATACTTACGAGCCCTTTTCAAAATTTCCTATTTCAATACACATTGTTTATATGGAACACGATCCGAATGGATATCTTAAAAGCACTTTGTCCCCTCTCTTTATAAAAAACACAAATACCAGTTAAATTTTTATGTGCCAGATGTGCACATTTCGGAAATCCATTCATCATCGTGTAAGACCGAAAAGTTTGATAGATAAAAAATAGATAAATTGAACAACCGTACTCTCTGGTTCTTTTAAAAACAGTGCTCTTTTGATATTTTCAGATGCTATTTTAGCTTTCTTGCGAATATTGTCTGCAGATATATTTTTACCCCTCCCAAAAAGCACTGAAACGGTGTCTGATATGCAAGCACTTTTTTGTTTGATTATTGATGGCTTCCTCTACATCAGACAGACATTCAATCTTATTCGAGCCACAACTGCCTCTTCAAAAGACTCAAAACGGATTTTATCTCAAATAATTCTGTTCTATATTTTGACTTTTCCCTGCGGATGGTGTTGCCGACCTCTTATGATATGTACGCCTTTGTAGAAAGCATTCTGAACGAAACCAAAAATTCCGTTCCATTGTCACATTGAATGATCTCCGGGTAAAAGTGTTTTCCAAATGTTTGCTAAAGAGCGATCGCCACATTGTGGGCAGTTTTAATTGTCAGGGGTTTCACAAATGTTAATCTAGAGAAGACATCCACAGCTGTCAGAATATATTTAAGGTTTTTTTCAAATATCACAGCCTTGTCTCTTAACCTAAAAGGTCTGTCTGCACCCTCTGGCATACCCTTGATGCACTGATTGGTCTTACTGGTGACTTGTTGTTAAAAAAGCATCGAACTCTCGCAACCTCATTTAAATGCAATTAAAATATTATACCCTTCCGACAGAGAACAATCTGATTATTTTTATACGTCTTTGTCTTCAGCTCTGGTATTGAATGCTATATTAACGATAGACAGTGTGGAAACAGGGAAAACAAATGTGAATTACATAATTTTAATTACAACCGAAAGACTGTTAATGGCAGAATCTGAAACGTCACCAATTCTTAATAAGTTCGACCAATTCAAAAATTCTTATCAAAATGTGTATCAGCTGATCACCACCCATACCTCAATAAGTTTACCTCACACATAATATACATTTCAGTTAAAACGTGTATCAACATCAGCAATGATGTGGGCTAGCACAATGTTTTGCAATGCGTTAATTCTTTTTCTTCCACTCTGAGATTGTCCGAAACGTTTCTCGGAGGTGGCTTCTTAGATATTATCAAAATTTTAGTAACAAAAAATCAGTAACAAGAAGTGGGTGTCACGGTGCTCTTTACTTTTTTCATTCTGAAAGAACTTATCCTGAAGTTTCATGTCCCCTCCATATAAGTGTAATATGCCTTTAAACCCGAAATCGTTCCCGCGCGCAAACAAAGATCGGTTGCCGTATTTTCTGATCGAGATGATATTAAGTGGTTGTCATGGTGCCGTTTGCTTTTACTTTTCGATGTACTTTTGTTACCAAAGCGTTTCAGGTTAAACGTCCTTTTGTTACCAATATAAATTAATTTAGTAATATGTCATCAGATATCAGCTTTGTGACATACAAATACCGCCCGCGTATATTGTGGTGCCGTTCACTCTCTTACTATTATATGTTTAAATCTTTGTAACGAAATGTTTCAGTTTGTACGTCCTTTCGCTACTTAATGCGTTTTTGTTAGAAAAGTCGGATATATGTATTGATTTAGTAATATTTCATCACATATCAGCTTTGTGACATACAAATACCACCCGCCGATATTGTGGTACCGTTTATTTTCCTTTCAGAAGATGATGGAATTTTGTTCCAAAATGCACTGTAACAACAGAGCATAATAAGCATAAACCAATAATAAACCAATAAACACAAGCATACCAGTCAATGTTCATATCACAATTTCCCCCAAAAACTTTGAAAACTGGTCAGTTTAGTTTACCGCACTAGAAAACACGATTTCTGCAAGTAATTGTATTAGAAATGAATTTTTCCAAGCAACGGTGTTAAAAATATTACAATATTTTGTAATATTTGTATGTTTTTCAGGTGAATGTTGATCCGCATTTTATCCAATTCAATTTAATTTTAATCTTTACTATTTTTAATCTTTTTTCTCAGTTCAATTGTCAATTACCGAATCATTATTGAAAAAAACGAGTAAGATGATAACATCTTTTTACATTAAGCAAAAAATAAATAAATAAATAAAATAAATAAAAGTAAAAATAAAAAATAATTAAAAAATAAAAAAATAAATAAATACAAAATAAGTAAACTAGAGGCCCAAATGGCCCTGATTTGCTCACCTGAGTTTAAATGTAACTGGTATGCCTTGATAATACCTGGTAAGTCATAACATATTACCTCAATAGAAGTGGTTTCAGAGAACATTATTTTTATTGTTTTGGTTTTTAGCTATGTAATTCACTGTAACCTACTTTTGGTAGCCATAGCAAACAGAAACACAAATGTGGCAATGGTCTATAGATGCTATTGACTAATGTGAATAAAATGTGACCAGCAGTGTCTGAGAATAAGTCTTTTAATGGATAGATGGATGGATGGATGGAAGGATGGCAGAGTGCCTATCCATAACAAAAGCTCACATGAGCAATTTTCAGATCCGTATTTAAGACTTTACAGATTTGACACATTAATTAAAATATTTTAAAATCAACTGCAAATTATTAAAAAAAAATTGTTCATCTAGTTTAAATTATGTCTCATAACAGTGATTTTGTAAAACAAAAAACATATATTTCAAGGTTTTAGCAATATCTACATATTAGTATAACATGTATTTCAAAAATAATAATTACACTAAAAAGTAAAAATTCATAAAATTTCTTCCATGCAACATTGTAAGTCATAAAATACAGAAATTAAAAAAAGAGAGAAAGAAAGAAAAGAAAAAAAAAAAGAAAAAACAAAGTGGCCTCACTGGGATTTGAACCCTCGACCCTTGGGTCGCTAGAAAGGTCGAAAAAAGCGACTTGTATTTTACAGAATTTCATGAAAATTGTCAAACATATGTTTCTTGACATAAGAAAATTATTTTTGGAAAAAGAATTCACCGAAATTTATTCATTATTGTTATTTTGGTAAAAAATTACTTTTTACAAACTACATGTATAAAAAAAAGCAAAAACGCGGAACCTAATTGAAATTCACAAACTTGGTATATAAGATGCTTTAGATCCAAATATCACATCAGATTTTATCTTAGTGAAGTGGTTTTTTGAGGTTTTCGACTATGAAGGTCAATGTGACCTACATTTGGTAGCTATGGCAACCAAACACGCAAATCTGAAATGCAATGTTCTATAGATGCTTTTGACCAAGTTTGAACAAAATGTGACCAGAAGTTTCTGAGAAGAAGTCGTTTGAAGCAATTGTTGACGGACAGACGGACGACGGACGACGGAGGGTCTGCCTTTATTGATACTAAAAGCTCACTTGAGCACTATGTGCTCAGGTGAGCTAAAAGTAAAAAAAAGTTTATATTTAAAATAAAATTTAAATTTTTCAATACACTTTATTTAAACTTTTAAAAATTAAAATATATTCATGGAAAATTAAGTGTTATCTTTAATAAAATTATGCTTTTATATTTCTTGTAAAATTTATTCAATTGTTCCGTATCAAAAGCTATATACCCTGTTTGAAAGTACTTCAAATGCCGTACTTTGAGGAATTAAGTTGATAACTTAGTTATTTGCTATGAAGTCTCTCACCTTCCTACCCGATTTTCATTTGAAACCTTTTTAGTACATAAATATAGTTTTAAGTGTAATTTTTAAATCATTTTTATTTTGATAAAAAACGTAGTTTATTAACACTCAGTTAATCTCAAATTCGACAGTTTCTTAGACAGCAACTTAATTCCCACTTTAACAGACACAGAAAGAAAATCATGTGAAGGTCTTCTTACACTCAATGAGTGCACTGAAATATTAAAATATTTCAAGTCAAACAAATCTCCTGGAACAGATGGTTTTACCAGTGAATTTTATTCCTTTTTCTGGGCTGATATCTCTGATTTAGTTCCCTGTCAATAGAACAGAAGAGAGGCATCATCACTCTAGTCCCCAAAAAAGATAAAGACAAAAACTACTTGAAAAACTGGAGACCAATATCTTTACTTAATTTAGACTACAAAATAGCTGCAAAGGCTCTTGCAAAGCGACTAAAAGTTATTCTTTCAAGAATAATTAATCCAGATCAAACAGGATATATTAAAAACCGATTCATAGGAGAAAATATCCGTGTTATTTCAGACTTAATACATTTTACCAATTTAAAAGATATTCCGGGTCTCATTTTACTTGTTGATTTCGAAAAAGCTTTTGACACTTTAGAATGGACTTATCTAGATAGGGTATTAAGTATATTTGGCTTTGGAAATTCTTTTAGACACTGGGTTAAAATATTATACAGTGATATAAATAGTTGTGTTATTAATAATGGTTATTCATCTGATTTCTTTCAAATAAGCAGAGGGGTTAGACAAGGGTGCCCCCTCTCACCATATCTATTCATTTTAGCCATAGAGACGCTTGCAATTTGCATAAGGAATAATAATTTGATATAATTTGAGAACTGGAATTAAAATAGGTGTAACAGAATTTAAAATTAGTCTCTTAGCAGATGATACAATATGTTTTTTAAAAAATGAAAAATCTGGAGTAGAAACACTTAGAACTTTTGAAAATTTTAGATATTGCTCAGGTTTGAAAATTAATTTAGATAAAACAGAAGCAATTTGGATTGGTTCATGTAAAAAATTTTAACCTGGAATTCTTCCTGTAAAATTGTCTGACGGCATCTTTTTCATTTTAGGGATTTGGTTTGGTGTCAAAAATGATAATAACATAATTTTGAAAAATCTAAATACAAAATTAAATGATTTGAAAACAACATTGAATCTATGGAAAATGAGAGACTTGACTATAATTGGTAAATTTTTTATCTTAAGGACTCTAGCATTATCAAAACTAGTATATCCATTATCAGTAAATTCGGTTCCTGAAGAATTTATCAATGAAGTTCAAAATCTAATCAATGGATTCATTTGGAATAATGGTATTCCTAAAGTTAAAACAAATGAGATAATACAGAATGTATCACAAGGAGGTTTGAAAGTCCTCAACTTTCAAAGTCAGGAAAAATCCCTAAAATTAAACTGGATTAAAAGACTGTTATCAAATAATAATTCTAAATGGAAATTGGTAATACAGGAATCCATACAAGGTATATCTCTTTATGATCTTCTTTTAACTAGATGTGCTTTAGGTAGTCATTTTTCTCAGTTGCCTTAATTCTACAAAGATATTTTTAGATACTGGAATGAACTGACAAATATTGGGGATTTTAAAATTTCAAATAATATTAGCAGAGAAAGTCTTTGGTATAACAATCACATAACTATAGAGGGTAATACCATTTTCATCAAAGAAATGTATGACAAAGGGATTATGATTATCTCTGATATTTTGGATAATGATGGTAGATTTTTATCTTTTATTAGTTTTGCAGATAAGTACAACTTAGTTCCAAACTTTTTGCAATACTATAGTCTATGTAGTGCAATACCTGCTCAATGGAAATATAAACTACGAAATGAAAATAATGTTCTATTAAACAGAGATGAAATATCACTTTCAATTACAGGAAAGGATGTTCCTATAATAAAATGTAAGGATTTCTATTGGATTTTTGTAGAAAATAGATTTCAAAATCCAACATGCATATCTAAATGGTGTTATATTCTTAATGATGATATTGACTTAAACATGTTTTGCAAAATATCACTTTTGCCCTACAAATGTTGTTCAGACACAAAATTACAGTCATTCCAATATAATTATTGCACCGATTTATAGTGCATAACAAACTTCTCTGTAAAATAAAAATACTTTCATCTCCAAAATGTAAAACCTGTGAACTACATGATGAAACTATAGAACACAATTTTTTTTAGTGTAATACTATATCAATTTTTTGGAATGACTTCAGATTATGGTGGAATTCACTAGACATCTTGACAATTGAGGCTTTCACATGTAAAAATGTTATTTTTGGTTTTTATGAGAGAAACTGTGAAACATTAAACTACTGTATACTGTTCGCTAAGTATTTCATACATGTATCAAGTCTTAAGAATACACCAGTACAGTTTAAAACTTATAAAAGGTTTTTAAAAAATAAGAAAGAAACTTTCAGACACATTTTATGCTTTATGAAAAAACTTGATAAATTTGATGCTTTCTGGTCACCTGTGTTACTTAACCTAAAATAAATAATAATTTTTCATCTTAAATCATATAATAGACCATAATTATTACTGACCTTTTTGTGCAGTAACAAGAAATTAAAAAAAAAATTAACTAAAGTTTTGCATCTTAATCTGTATAAGATAATTAGCACACACACACACACACACACACACACTGCTTTCATTTAAGCACTTCTTTTTACACACACACACATACACACACACTTTTCCTTGCTCACAAAATACACAGACATACAGACTGATATCATATAAGCACATTCTTAACACATACACACACATTCTTCCTCGCTCACACACAATACAGACATACATACCGCTTTCACACACATACACACACACACACACATACACACACACATACACACTTTTCCTTGCTCACACACAACACACACACACACACATACACACTTTTTCTTGCTCACACACAACATACAGACACACAGACTGATATATGAGCACTTTCCACACACACATACACACACACACACACACAAACATACAGAAAATCCAGGTCTATTTACAGCTAGATTAATAATTGGTTCTGTGTATGTATTTTGGGCATAAAAATAATTGGTTCTGTATATATGTATTTTAAGCATAAAATATATATCATTATATTTTTTGTGTGAATTATAGAAATTCATATATACAGTCAAAATCAAAATACTGTCAGATTTTGTAGCAAATTGTATCTTATGTATTAAGTATTATCTGTTTCTCTTTCTTTACAACTATATTTATGTGCCCTAACCATTGTAAAATCGCGGCAATGCAGGTGATCCCTGGGACCAGGACCCTGGCACCTTCATCACCCTTCTGTATTTAGAACCTGGAATAAAAAAAAGAAAGAAAAAAAAAAACACTCGGTTAATACAAATATTAATTTTGAAATAATTTGTTTCGCAGGCTTTAACCAATTTAAACGTACTTGATTTAAGATACCACGAAAAGGAGTTCGTGTTATTTGTCAAATGTAAAAGTTTTTGTTTACAAATGAAACTCAAACATACCGGTCCAAGTCCAAATTATAATCTACAATCAAAGTAAAAACTTTAAAAATTGCCAACATGTTCCCGGCATATATGACTAACTGTTACCCAAAGCTGTTTTTTAAAGATAAATAAAAAAGAACTAAGATATTTATCTGTTTATTCACGATCTACAATAAAATACAATTACCTTGATAATTAAAACTCATTCTTAAATTAAATTACGTTTTAAACAGTACATATAAAACATTTCAATGTGTTTCGCCGCAAGTCTGGAATACTAAGTATTGGAATAATTTCAGAACAGAAATAAAAAGTTTTCAAATCATGTATTAATTTAGTTTTAACAACAACCAATCCTTGAACTATAAAAACTATAAAATTTCGGAACCAGAAAGCTTGTTGGTTTGACATGAGAATTTTAACACGATTGGAGAATATAAACCTTGTCCAAAATACAAATTTAATTCTAAACCAGAAATTACAGACTTATGTTTCGAAACGCGCGTTCCTACTCATGTTGACAACAGGCCTCTTATCAATAGTACTACAAGGTCTCTTATCAATAGTACTACAACATGTATGTCCAATCATCTTAATACGCTTAACAGAATGCGTATGGAGCAAACGTGTTAAAATATATAGCCAAACACCGACACCCTTTTAAACAGGAATATTAACATTCATGATGATAATGATGAACTATGTATTGTCTTACTCCTCTTAAGGAAATCTTAATTTAACGTCTAAAACAAATCATTCACTTTTCATTTTTTTACAAAAACGGTAAACCAAGATATAAATATCTAGTGCTCAACAGGGATTCTGGTTATTTTGTAAAACACCATACAGACTGCAAACAAAAATATACTGAAGATACCATCAACAAAATGTTAGAGTTTTTGATAGACAACATATTTGTTGTGTTTGGCAATATTATCTTTCAACAAACAATCGGTATACCAATGGGTACAAACTGTGCCCCTTTACTTGCTGATTTGTTTCTTTATTCATATGAATCAGAATTTTTACAGAACCTTGTCAAATCTGGAAAAAAGACTGTCGCTTAATCATTCAACTACACATACAGATATATAGATGACGTTCTTTCTCTAAATAATCACAAATTTGGAGAATATGTGAATGTCATCTATCCAAGTGAGCTTGAAATAAAAGACACGACAGATTCTCCATGTTCTGCTTCATACTTGGACTTATACCTCAATTATGACACCCATGAAAGGTTACATCTGAAGCTATACGACAAACGTGATTACTTCAATTTTTCTATTGTCAACTTTCCGTTTCTTTGCAGTAATATCCCTGCTTCTCCTGCGTATGGTGTATATGTTTCACAGTTAATACGGTACGGTACAGCTTGTTCCCACTATGGGAACTTTCTGCAACGAAGTAAATTACTTACAATTAAATTGTTGACACAAGGATATTGCAAGCCTAGGCTAATCAGGGCCCTTAAAAAGTTTTATGGCCGTCATCACAATATTGTTGATAAGTATGTAGTCACTGTATCCCAACTTATACTGGATATATTTGACTCACCATAGGTCTTTGTTCTTTTCATTCTCAAAATTGACTTACACGTGACGGGTGTAGCTAGCTAAACAGGAGGTGCTTACCCTTCCGGAGCACCCGGCCTCACTTCCTTGATGGAAGTTCACGTGTATCACCTATTTTGCCAGTTTGCAAAGTTTTTACTTTGTTTTTGGGATTGTGATGGACAAGGACTGGTATGTTTGTTTTATTTTTATTTTTATTTAAGTTAAATAAATCGTAGACGGGAAATTTTGTTAATCTTGCTTTAGGAAGGAGATGTTTTTAAGGGCATTCTAGCTTACCTGGAGCACCTTTTGTCTAATTTTCTTTTTTATTAACATATCCAAATAGGTTTCAACTTTTTTACTCAAATATTACAAACATAAATAAACGTCTTTAGAAATATCATAATTTGTTAAATATCACAACTATTTTCTTTTTTTGTATGCGTTTAAATGTCCCAATTAAAACATTTCACAAAAATCAAGTCAGTAACAATATGTGAAGTTTCAATCAAAGTATTTTATAGAAAGTTTAAAATAAAAACACTTTTATTCTTCTTTGTATTATTTTTACAACATAGTGATAACTAAAAACCAGTTTAAGATCACTAGAAATGTCACATTTGAGCAAACCGAATCTGTATTTTACATAAACATAAATCAAGCAACGTCGTCATTGAGGTTTCCGAAACGTTAAAATTGCTAAAAACCAATTTAGTAGAGCCGTGTTTATTGTATTCGGTTTACAAAATAATATTCTCATTACTTTAGATTCATATGAAGCTTTATTTTATTTTTTTAAAACTGTTGTTAGAATCTGTTTTCTTTTTCATTTTCTTAACTTATTACATATCCGTAAGACGTTGTTAAATGAAAAGACTTCTGACTTTTGTCTTTTCTCACAAGTTATTTACAATTTAAGACTCATCAAAACATCTTTATCCACATCGATCAAAAACCTTCCCTATCAAGTTAAGGATTTTTGTGGTTTCAAAAATGATTTTATTCAGTTTTGCTAAGAATCGATACTCAGATGCATAATTTGCTTAAATCAGATTCACAGTAAATTGTTCAGAAAAATCAACAACTTAACAGATTACTTCTGCTTTTTTTGTTTATAAAGGGAAATTAATACTCTTCATAACACAATATGTAGGGTTTGCTTTTTAAAGCTGCCTTATAATTATCATTTAGAGGGACACATTGGTTATACATTTAAATCATCTTTATCTAGGAACCTTGATTTCACTCGCTTAGTTAAAAGACTTTGCTAAAATTGAACCAAAACAAAAATGAGAGACAATGTATTATTAAGTGACATTTGATATTTCATTTTTATATCTTAGACATTTAAGTAATAAAGTACACTCAGAAATACGAAACAATTATAATAACAATATCGAACATTGTCATTTAACATTAAATAATAAAACATTCACATACAATTATGGATATTAATAACAACAAAAGTTAAAAGAAAGAAAATGTTTATAAATTAAACATACATTGGGTAAATATTTCCTCTATACATTTATGGATATTGATCTCAACGAAAATTAAAAGAAAGAAAGTGTTTATAAATTAAACGCACATCGGTCAAAAATTTCCTCTTTACATTTATGGATATTGATCACAATGAAAGTTAAAAGATAGAAAATGTTAAAAATTATAAATTAAACAGACATTAGGCAAAAATTTCCTCTATACATTTATGGGTATGGATCTCAACGAAAGTTAAAAGATAGAATGTGTTTAAAATTTAAACAGACATTAGGCAAATATTTCCTTTATACATTTATGGATATTGATCATAACGAAATTTAAAAGATAGAAAGTGTTTATAAATTAAACACTCATCGGTCAAATATTTCCTCTATACATTTATTGATATTGATCACAACAAAAGTTTAAAGATAGAAAATGTTCAAAAATTAAAGACACACTAGGCAAATATTTCCCCTATACATTTATGGATATTGATCACAACGAAAGTTAAAAGATAGAAAGTGTTTAAAAATTAAAGACACATTAGGTAAATATATAATATACATACCAGTTAAATTTTGATGTGCCAGATGTGCACATTTCGGAAATTAATTCCTCATCAGTGACACTAAGACCAACAAGTTTGATACATAAAAACTATATGAGCGAAACAGTTAAAAATAATGAATCTAAAGTTTCAAAATTATATCAATCGAAATTCAGCTAAGGAATGCTTTGCATGAGGGAACAAACCTTAGTTTAAAATAAATCTCAAATTTTAAACGACTGAAAATTTTGCTAAATGGTACATTTTCTGACAGCACCTTTATGGATATTGATCACAACGAAAGTTAAAAGATAGAAATTGTTTTAAAATTAAAGACACATTCGGCAAATATTTTTTCTATACCTTTATGGATATTGATCTCAACGAAAGTTAAAACATAGAAATTGTTTATAAATTACACACAAACATGGGTCAAATATTTTCCATATACCTTTATGGATATTGATCACAACGAAAGTTAAAAGATAGAAAGTGTTTAAAAATTAAAGACACATTAGGTAATTATTTTCTCTATACCTTTATGGATATTGATCACAACGAAAGTTAAAACATAGAAATTGTTTATAAATTACACACACATGGGTCAAATATCTCCTCTCCATCAACTGCAGTATTTGTACTCTTTTAGGTTTGTCTGATGTTTCTTTTCTTCAAACATAGAAGGTGCTCAAATTGGATTAAATTTAGAAAAAAAGATTAATAAAAATTCAAAGCAGATCAATACCTGTGAACCGGTTTTTAGGACATTTTCTTATTTAATAAATTTAAAAAAAAAATCAATGTGTTTATTTTTTATAACTAGAATGAACTTAAACAGTATAATTTTCAAATATTGTTGCAGACGATAATAGAATTGTAAAACCTTATGGTAGGTTTTTTAATGATAAACTTAAAGTTTTCTGATAAAAAAATATATATGATTCCATCAATATAAAACCTCCAAGGTTGCTTTCTTAAGAAATTTTAGGCTGATTTTTAATTTTATTTTTTGGGCTTTCTTTTGTAAAGTGATTTTTAACTGGCCTTTAATAGTGCTATTATATCAACACTTGATGTTTACTATAGTGCCAGCTGAAACTTATTATCTTATAATTAGTGGTTTGTTATATGTTTTGCTTATTATGGATTTAAAAATATTTTTTTATATGTGAGTTTAAGTATATTTTTCTGTTGCATTTGTTTTTCTCAAATTTTAAAAAGATGTACTTTTTAAACTTTCTAATTCATTTTAAATAGCTTTATCGTTTCCATTTTTGAAAATGTATAAATGTACGGATTAATTGCAGCATTTAACGGGAGTACAAGTACATTGATCCAAGAATATACGTCACTTGGTGTTTTTATACCAGCTAAAGATAGAATGACTGAAAACAAGAATTGATGCAGTTTAAATCAATAATTTTACAGACAATACTTTAAAAAAAATTTGTAAAATTGTTGCATGTAATTCATTATTTAATTAAACGGTGTTTTTAAAAAAATATATAAACTGATCTTAGTTTACAAAAAAGTAATAATAATAATCGTAACAAAAACATGTTCTAATATGTCTAATATTTTATCAAATATTATCACTTGAGAATCTCGTTTTAAAAAATGTAAATATATTTCACATGTATTTATACCTTAGAGTTGAATTTTGGTATGGAAAAAAAAGCTATGGAAAGTATTTTAACGTTCTAAAATACTTTAATTTATTAGAACCGTATAAAAACGCTTACATATTTTTTATTGTTTAATACAAAGTTGTCTGTTTTGATACCATAGTTTTTAATATAATATATATTTTTAATAAAAACACAACCCTTACATAACAGACATAAACTGTGCAAACTAAACTTACCAAGAATCCCCACGTGTAACCAACAAAGACAATCTGTGATCACAACTATTGATATCCTTTTTGCCACTTTAATATCAATTCCAGTTTGTGTCATTTGAACATTTTTCATTGATATTTTAACCTCGCGGTAAATTTGAAAGAGGACATAGGGTATGATGGAACTGATGAAAAAGTTAATACCTAAACATACAGTAACAGCATACTCCATTCCACTGTTGATTTCTTTGGTTAAAGGAATGGTGATACAGACACCAGACCTTGCATAAAAATCGTCATATGTAGTTAATGGTAAGACAGATGACAAAAAAGCAATAAACCAAGTTAATAAAGAAAGATTAAAAGCCAATTTTCGAGAAAGTCTTATATTCCCAAAGGTGAATTTTACAATCAGAAACCTTTCTAAACTGATTAAAGCAACGAAAATAAGGGAAGCTTCACTCGACAGCATTGACAAAATCCGGCTATTTTACAAAGAGTGCTGTGTCTCCATGTAAAGTCGTTCCATACGTAAATGCCATCGTATAGAACATCATGCAGAGCAATTATCAACATATATAGAGCCATAATAAAATCAGAGATACCAAGGTTATATACAAAAATGTAATAAGGTTTAGGAAAAAGTCTTTTATCTACACATGCCCTGTAGATTAGTACCATTAAATTTCCAAAAAATGCCATTAAACCCAACAGCCATATTAACACAGCTAAAATCCTGTTTCCTATGATATTTTTGCAACTTGATATGTTGGCTTGAGAAGCAAAACAAACAGCCCCTCTCGGCTTAATACAACATATTGTAAATGAATCACCATATATTATTTCTAGGTTCACTGATTTAAGAAACATGTTACTTGTTAGTATAATTCTATTGAACCTCAAGTCGACAAGTTTTAAAGCAACCAAATTGAACAAAGAACCTTTTTCTAATATTTGAATTTTATTTGAGCTCAAATTCAAACTTGTAAAATTTCCTTGATCTAAAAACTGAATTTTTGAAATCATTACATATTGCGAACCCGTAATACTCATTAAACGTAGAAGCTTTAAACTTTTAAAGCAACCTGGATCAAGAGATTTCAAATATTTATTATTTTTCAAATAAAGTCTTGATACTGCTAAAAGTCCAAGAAATGCTTGATTTTAAAGAAATCTTATACGAGATCCTTCAAGATACAAGGAGGAAATATTTCCAACCACCTCCAGATTCCCTGCAGTCAAATTTTCAAGTAATGGGAGACCAACTAATTTGATTGTGTTTAAATTGTTAAGGTTCTTAAATAGTGGTATCATTATCACTTGCCTTAATTTGAGATAGTCATACAAAGAATGGATCTCAAACATCTTCACGTGATCCAAAGGAGTTTCCGTATAAAACGTTATCGAGCAGTCAAAGTCTAAAAAATTCTTTAAGTCGATGAGCTTCGAAAATGGATGAGACCCCCAAGAGAGAAACTGAGAAAATTTCAAAATATCATGAACATATTTATTTGACATAGTGTCGCAAAAAAAATCTAATGCTGAAAGTTTGCAGTCTTTAGCACACAAACTGCAAAGAAATTCATCGTAATTATTGTAACACCGTGGCTGTCCATCACATATATCATCTGGTTTTAAACAAATCCATTTGTTAAGCAATCCAAAACATTTTTCGTGACCCATGCATTGTTCATCATTACCTAAAATAAAAAAAAAAAAAAAAAAAAAAAAAAAAACAGCTTGTGTACTACATTTAATTTTGCAACAAAATTCCAATAAAAAGAAAAGAAAACAGCCGTTGGCATGGATGTTCATAAAAAATTACACTTTCTGACGTCAAAGTGTTTTTAAATTTCAATTTATTATTATTTTTATTATTTTCATTATTTTATGATTTTATCATATTTTATTTTATCTTATTTTTTTGCCCAAAGATTCAACAATTAAAGTTAAATTATCTGCAAGTTAATTGTGCGGTGGAAAAATGAATCAAATATGAATGTTTTAAATATTTCTGAACTATTCCTTTTTATTAACTTCACGCCAGATGAAAACCATTTCAAAATTTCCAAAAAATGTTTCCCATCGCTGCATAAGACAGCACTAGTTAGACGTAAGAATTGCCAATTTTAAAGTGGCTGCCAAAGAATTGAAAAAAATATATAATGTTGAACTTAAATGCTGATTAGAATTCAAATTTGAAAATATTGAATGTTTAATTCGTAAAACCAATAAATAGTTCTATATGTTCTTTTTTTCTATTTACGAATGAATATTACTTTTAAAATACAGCATCTAAAATAAGCAAAAAATTCTTATATTGAATGTAGCACCATCTATTCAATATCAGCACCAGATAAACAAGAAAATGATGTGCCAGGTAATGCTCAAAGATCTTTAACATCTCGTGTATTTTTATTCAGTGATTACAAAAATAAGTTTTTTTTCCAAATATTAAAAAATTCCATTAATAATTGAAAAAAAATTGCCTAAGTAAAGAAAATTTTTTTTAACTGGTGAAAAGCAACAACCGATGTAGTGAAAACCACAGTGATAGATAAATGAAGAGGTAACAAGTGTCATTACCTGTACGTGACATCATATTTGCAGCTTTTATTTTCGTACCAGTAAAATGAAAGTTTTCTATAAAGTATATTGTTAAAGACGACCCTCTGGTCCCCGGTTTTTTTATCAACCCTTGTTATGCTTCTTGGTGTCATCCCATACAATTCTCCGTCTAAAATAAACGACATATGCACTATCAAAAACGAATATATTATACAAAGACAATTTTGTTGACATGAATAAGTTAAAAAGAAATCCTTAAACTCTTACAAATACATTTTTGCAAGGGTTTCTTGCAATTGAAAATTTTGTATTTCGTTCTGTCGCAAAATGTTGTTAATTTTAAATATAATTTCGAGTTTTAATTCTATTTAATGAACCCCTGCTGCAGATGTTGCCAAAAAGGTTAATATTATTGTAGTATTAATAGTTTTCTTTTCTGTTATAATATTAAGTTTTCACTACTGCTATCAAGACAATGAACTGTCCATCAAAGATTACATTTATTAATACTTACTTAGCATTACCAGCCCGATAATTCTAGGTTCTATAGTCTCAGCTTGCTTAAGAGTTTTGGGATTTTAGACCATCTAAATTTATAACTTCCAATATTTCTTCTTCTTTTTTAACACCAGTTTTATCATTTATTTTGCGAAATAAATACATTTTTAAGTTAAACATGTCCACCGTCATTATAAAATGGAATGTGTTTTTCACAGAAATTTTCTTCCATTTACATGCTTTTAAAAATGATTCGTCGAATGTGTTTATTTTAAAACAGTATATTCTCGTATCGTAAGTTTCCGAAATAAGATCGTCAGCCCAAACAATATGTAAATAACTGTAAACAAAATAAAGATTTCTCAAACGAAAACAAAGTTTTTTAAAATTTTAACGACTGATACAAGTTTTCGCCACCTTATAATTTCAATCAATTTATCACACAGGGACAGTCTAAAGTAACAGAATATTAAAAGTAATGGAACCAAGCCACTTGATCTAAAATAAGTCACATGGTATGGTAAATGGTGCTTTTTGGATAAGAATATAAGGAAAATACCAATTACCATTTAGAAAATTAACATTGTTAAAAATATATGTGAATATTCAAATTTGGAAGAATAAAAAGGTTAAACCATTACCAAAAACAGTCAGAAACTTATGTAATATTAAAGTAATAAAAAGTTAAAATTGCGATCAAAGCTATGAAGTTTCTGTCAAAAATTGTACTCACTTAGCATACAAATTTTAGTGCATGGTGAAAACGTTACCTGATTTAAATTTTGTTAAGAACAACCTATCCATATTGATTTAGATGTTTTCTTTCTCGACATTTTACACCATCTACAAGCAATTCTTGTTAAATATAACATATGTATTAAGAAAATCTTTAATTTGACTTACAACTTATTATTTATTGAACAAAATAATAAATATTTTGTTTTGGTTTTTCATTTAAATTGCAGAACATTTAATGAAATTCGAATCTCTTTTCTTCAAAAACGTTTAAGGTGTTTCTAACAACTAAAGTTTTTTTCTTACAGAAATTTATCATCAATAGAACAGAAATAATATTGTTTTAAGATCATACCCGTTTAGAAAATCGACATGCATCGTCAATATTTGAAAAATACCATTAAATTGTTCAATTTTATAGAGTTGAGTCTCCGGTTTAGTTACTTTTTTATATCCAATTCGCCATATACTATGCGCGTCGATCCAGAAAATGAATTCCGATAACCAGTCTATGTCTATTTTTCGTCTCAACCTTTCCTCACTAGTTAAAACTACCTCGTCTGTCGTAAAAAATGAAATATCTGATTTGTACAATATTTTTATAAAGACATTTAACTAAAAACTAACATAAACATTTAAAGTAAAAAATCAAAGGGACTTGTTATTAAAACTTAAAAGGAACTCGTTTAGACGAACAGAATGCAAAGACAATACTTTTTTGTTTTTAAAGATAAGGATTTTAAAAGTGAATTTTAATTTTAATTTTATATTTCTCATATTGTTACAAAATACAAACAGTAAAATGTATTAACTTATGAATATAAACCTTTCTGAATTGATATAAAAGATAAAAAATTACAAGAAGCAATATAGTTAAATATAGCTTTAAATAGACTTATTAAATGCTTGTTTGTATACATAAAGCAATTACTTTTCTTGCAACTTTAGAACATTACAGAGTTTGAGAATATGGATATGTAATAAATGTTTATGAGATTGCATTACCTTTTCCGCTGAAAGAAGACTTAATTATATGGCTGTCAGTCTTTCGAAGCAAATACAAATAGCTATCAAGAGGATCAAATACAAATTCTATAAAAGTTATGTTTAAATATATAAATAAAGGTACTTGTTTTCAATATCAACGAGCATGAATCCTGATGAAGTACTGGACATTAGAACCATACCCATTTCTAAATGATTAAAAGAAAAAAAAACTAATTCGTTTAGCCAATTGAAAATACCGCATCAATAGAATATTTTAGATCTTCTTATTACTTTTTTGCAATATTTGTTGAATATTTATTTTACATTTGTTTATTCATTTTTATTAAATTGATTTTTCAAAATTTTTATTTTATTATTATTATTTTGATATATTTTGATATGTTTTTTTTAACATTCCCCCAAAGATATTAATAAATTGTTGCAGACATAACATTGTAAATAACATGTATTGAAAAGAAAAACCTAAGATAAAAAATGTTAATATATATTAAGTCAGAGACAAATAGTGATATGAAATCAAATTATATTATTGTACACAAAGCGAGGGTTGTGATTCAAGAGATTATGATGGTCCCGCCTATCACACAAGTGAGAATATATCCCTGAAATAAAAATTTGGAAACGGTTCGTTTTGTTATATTAAACAAAACTTGCCTGTAGTTGCATAAAAATCAAAATAAATAAAATGTAAAATTATGAAAAAAATATTATAAAAAGGATCATTATAATTATTTAAAAAAAATCAAAATTAAATTTAATTAATAAGAAATAAACTAATGTTGGTTTTGTATGTACCTCCAGTACAGGTTTTGTTGTCCGGTTGTAGAGTAAATCCTTTCGTGCATGCACATTTATGTGATTTACCACCTTCTATATTTATACAATTCATTCCACATCTTCCAATTTCATTCATGCATTTTAAAAGTACTTTTAAAAAAGAAAACAATATATTTTAAAATGTTATAATGGCAAAAAGTTTTACATAATTAATATAAAAATTAACACTATACAGTTATTGGATTTGAAAGGTTCAATACAAGGATTTCTCAACACGAACGAGTTAATTCACCGTAGGTGCAATATTACAAACGTTGATTATAATGTTTTAAAGAGTGATATATATTAATATGCATTTCTATCATAGCGACTTAGATACTATTAGCCATTCAGAATGGACGAAATTAAAAGTCATATAATATAAGGATTTGATAGGATAAAGGCTTACCGACAAAACGAGAACAATTAACATAAGACATTGGAATGGGAACCAAAATAATTGCCCCATATAATTTTTAAATTTAGCTGTAAACCTAAATATAATATATAGAACTCAAAACAATTAGGAGAAAAGCAGGATTTTAATCAAAAATTATGATTGAACAAATTTTGTATCGTGTAATAACAACTATTTTTATTCGTGTTTGTTCAGTACGTTTTTTAATTATTATCTTGTAAACTATGTAATACAAATCATTTTCAATATTATCAACTTAAATATTACATATGTTATTGTAATAACGTTTTGTCTCTATTAAAACATTAAAAATATATTTTCGAAAAGACCATGCACTCTATCGAAACATTAAAATATATCATCCAAAATGTTTTATAAAAACTGATTTTTTAAATTTGTTTTAATTTACGACATTCTGTGTATCTAATTTAACCTGATGTTTTAAGACTGACTTACCACAGGATTTTTTATCATCCCTTAGTATATAACGATAATCACATCGACATGTATAAAATGGTTTTCTTGGAGATACTAAACACAACTGGGAGCAATTCCCATTATTTATCATACACGGACTTCTACCTAAAACACACGTAAGGGAAAGTGAAATTAAATTAAAGCTTAATAAGTTTCTTACCACAAACACAAATTTAAATAAAAAAATACTTTTTTGTGTTTTGGTTTAAAAGTCACCGGTAACTCAAAAAAAAATTTTTTTATTATGTTATTTTCCCAAAAAAATGTATGTAGCAAATAGTTGATTTAAGAAAAATGAATATTGCTGTTTTAGAAAAAACAAAAATTCAAATACCTTAGACAAAGGTCTACAGTCTTTTGTGTAGAAAAAGTATCAAATACTGGTGCATTTAAAAGATCATCAAACTAATTTACGTGAAATATTGCTTGTCAATTGTTTCATCCTATGATGACATAAAATGAAATAAGCTTGTGACTTTCATGTTTCAATCAACCTCTATATGTTTCGAGTTCTGTTTGTTTTTCTTTGCTGCTCACAGAAACTAGAAATTTCCGTCTAGCGGAAATAAGATCCTGATTTTGTTATTAAACTTATCTTCTTATTAACAAGAAGCCTATTCGCCTTAACGCTCATCTGAGAATATGCCCAAAATTGTTTGTAAAGTACAAAAGAGGAACACTGTAATAACAAATATTTTCTTGCCAGTTTGGAACTGCAACATACTTAATCAGAAATGTTTAAAAACAGTTTATTTATAAATAGATAAAAGCATGTAGTGACTAAAATGCAATGGATAATTTCCAGATAATAGACCATTTCAGTATACTTATGCAGATATCAACTTGACCTTTGAACATATGACACTTAATCATATTTTAAAATTATCGTGATATAATACCTGTATAATACCGTTTAAAGTTCTGGAGCAAAGCTAGCGGATTATCACTTCTAATGAACAAATCGACGGCAACATTGGTAACTATGCCTTCCTGAACTAGATCGCTGAGAATCCTACATGGTAATTTCTCTGGAGCAGTTTGTGGGATACCCAGATTCCGGGATTCCCATTGCTGAACGTGCATAAACTCGCACTTGAATGGGTTACGACGTTACAATATTTTTTTGATTCGCAAAACAGATGAATTTGGTTAAAAGTTTAAGTTAAGTCAGAAACGATTAATTTTAACTGAGCAATACTTTGTAAGGAAAAATTAATGCGTGACAGCAAAGGTGGTTGTGACTTGCTGTATCTACCCGCTTCAGTGAATGCCAAAACTTGTCGAATCAAACTATTTCCCTTTTTGACAAAGAAAAATGGGTTTACATACTGTACTGATCTTAAGGACGCTTAAAAACACCGAGGCGTTTAAGGTCATCAAATTTTGTATTTTTCTGAGCTGATTCTGTAAGTACTGAGATATTCTACCCTATTTTGGGGAGGCTGAACTGAAGCTATGTTGACCTTGGTCTCAAAAAGACCAAATACGTCATGATACCCTTTGAAGTCTGGAATAAAAAATCCTTCAAACTACTCAGCAATTCTCTGAAACGCGTTCTAATGTCTTGAGATAATAATATGTTGTTTGGGTCGAAACATATTTGTTTCGAACATGGCGTACCCACCTAATAATGTGTGGTTATTAAAACAACACGTTTTATCGCACTCTGTTAGTGGGGTGACAGAATCATTTAGTAAGGAAGAACTAAATCTGCATGGATGGTAATTTTTAATTTAAGTGTACGGTAGGTCCGAAGGTAGGTCTTTGGGAAGCTTAACTTTAATAAACTGACTTAGCCGGACGTTCTGGACTCATTTCATACAATGATGTCATTGTTTAAGTTCGAAAACCTCATTAAACATTTTATTATTGTCTTTTTTAAGGCGTGTTTCACCAACAACTCATAGAAGTGATGATCTATTTGCTTTTGTCTTATTGTTGTGTTTTGGTAGTTTGGGTGTTACAAAATCATCATCCGACACGACATGGATATCATTACAAAGAGTTGTTTGGGAATTGCAATAATAAAATATAAGAAATCGATATTATTTAATTTATTGGAAAACAGAATATTTTTCACATTGACCTGAAACAAATCCTTCGTGATGTTCATGTATATTGAGTTCGAAATACGGTTCAATGGCACCGAGTTCAAATCTTACAAAAGCTAGTATTTTATTAAACGTTTGTTCTAATATAGACTAAAGGGTATTTGAAAAAGTAGAAAATAAGAAAAATTAAACAATCTTTGTTTTAATTCAGCATGTTAATTTGATATTTTATTTTGAATTTCAAAGTAACCCAAAAACTAGGGCCTAGTTTTTTAGCTTACCTGAGCTGAAAGTTCAGATGAGCTATTGCTATCCAACTTCGTCCGTCGATCGTCGTCCGTCGTGCGTCGTCCGTCGTCCGTCGTGCGTCGTGCGTAAACTTTTAATATTTTAATCTTCTCCTCCAAAACCACTTGGCCAAAATTAATGAAACTTGGCTACCATCATGCCTAGGGTGAAGCCCTTTCAGATTGCACAAATGAAGGAATTATGTCCCCTTGGGGTCCTCATAAGAGGAGAAATAGTGAAAAACTTTAAAAATCTTCTCCTCTGAATCTACAAGAGATATACCTTAGTTATTTCATTTATAATATCCTTAGGTCATCTATTTTCAGAATTGCACAAATGGTACCCATGGGGCTCAAAATGGGGAAATTGTAGGGCACTGAGTGGGGAAATTGCTAAAAAGTATATATTTGTCACTATATCTTGAAAACTATTAACTTTTTGGTATAGGCATGTATATCAAATATTTTAGGTATTGACATGACGATCATTTTGATATATGGTTCAATGTCATAATGTTGAAAGGTCAAGGTCACAGCTGTAAAAGAAGACTTTAATTGCTAATTATCTTGAAAACTATTAACTTTTTGTAATGAGCATATATATTAAGATATTGTAGGTATTGTGACATGACGATCATTTTGATATATGGTTCAAGGCCATATGTTGAAAGATCAAGGTCACAGCTGCAGAAGAAGACTTAAATTGCTAATTATCTTGAAACTATTAACTTTTTGTAAAGGCATGCATATTAGAATATTGTAGGTATTGCGAGAACGATCATTTTAATATATAGTTCAAGGTCATATGTTGAAAGGTCAAAGTCACAGCTGCAAAAGAAAACATAAATTGCTAATTATCTTGAAAACTATTAACTTTTGTATAGGCATGTATATTAGAATGTTGTAGGTATTGACATGACGATCATTTTGATATATGGTTCAAGGTCATATGTTGAAACTTCAAGGTCACAGCTGCAAAATAAGACTTAAATTGCTAATTATCTTGAAAACTATTAACTTTTCGTATAGGCATGTTTATAAGAATATT
This sequence comes from Tegillarca granosa, assembly GCA_029721355.1. Classification (NCBI taxonomy): domain Eukaryota; kingdom Metazoa; phylum Mollusca; class Bivalvia; order Arcoida; family Arcidae; genus Tegillarca; species Tegillarca granosa. Next base: position 37,735,721 of record CM056594.1, on the reverse strand, counting down.
GTAGGTATTGCGACAACGATCATTTTGATATATTGTTCATAGTCTTATGTTGAAAGGTCAAGGTCACAGCTGCAAAACAAGAATTAAATTGCTAATTATCTTGAAAACTATTAACTTTTTGTATAGGCATGCATATTAGAATATTGTAGGTATTGCGACAACGATCATTTTGATATATGGTTCAAGGACATATGTTGAAAGTTTAAGGTCACAGCTGCAAAAGAAGACTTAATTGCTAATTATCTTGAAAACTATTAACTTTTTGTATAGGCATGTATAATTAGAATATTGTAGGTATTGACATGACAATCATTTTGATATATGGTTCAAGGTCATATGTTGAAAGTTCAAGGTCACAGCTGCAAAAGAAGACTTATATTGCTAATTATCTTGAAAACTATTAACTTTTTGTATAGGCATGCATATTAAGAATATTGTAGGCATTTACATCACAATTCATTTTGATATATGGTTTAAGGTTATATATTCAAAGGTCAAGGTCATATCATCATAGGAATACTCAAATTATGAATTATCTTTGAAAGTTTCTGTACTTAATATAGTGTCTATTGCACGTTGCAAACAATATTGGACATATCTCAGGTGAGCGTTAAGGCCCATGGGCCTCTTGTTTTAAATGCGATCCCCTTCAACGAAACCCTTTTTGGAATCATAGATATCAAAACTAATTTTTTTAAGTGGGATGGATGGGGGAGATTCAAGAGGATGTCCTTCCTTTTTGGCATCTTAAGTAGCTGGTAAATCATCAAGTTGAGAGTCCATTGTAAAATCGTTTGTTTGATAAAAACCAGTGTGAACGTAATTCTGTGCCATAGCGATGTTTAACTTTGGTAAATCCGGGTTTATAAGTTTAGCCAATGTGAAACGATAAGGTTTTCTCTTCTTCTGCGATAGCTTCACCGTGATGTTTATGGTTTAAATCTGAACGCAAACAATTTTCCTCAATGAAAGGCATTAAGCTTTAATACAAATCTTCAGGACCCCCTTTATCTCAAATTTGAAAGAGGAAAAATCAAAGAAATGACAACCTGTGGATGGGAAGCCGAAATGCAAACGAAAAGTCAGCCATACGTTGTCCATGAAAGTGGAGCATGAACGATATTTTTTCGCAAAATAACAGGGCAGACATTAGCGATTTCGCCCAGCAGGAGTTCGACCTAATTTTTTTGGCGTGTCTTTGCGCATTGGCAATGTTATTTCTTTCATCTACTAGTCGGTATGGTGAGTCCCTGTGTGGTTTCTAAAGTTGCACGCTGCCACCACTGACTTCAAAGTGATAATAAAACGTCGCATGTCCAGGGTTAATTTAACTTAGGGAAGTTCTACTCAAAAAGTAACATAATAAGCATGTATAAACACGGAAACAGTAGTGGCGAGTGCCGTAAGTAACAACATCACCATTGGCACTTGAAGGTAAACACGCTTAATTTTTGTTGAAAAATAAAAGATCCCACAGTGAACAAATACAACTGGACCATCACTGGATTATGTTAAAAGGAAAAAGGAAAAACGAAAACCAATAAATGCCAAAATTTCTACTGCAATGATAGAGATGGCAGACGAGAAGAAGGTGTGGGATTTTTCAAAAACACAGCGAGCCCAATAATGAGTACCGACCAGTTTCCTGCAGGCTCATCACCTAACGCTAGCGGGCTTCACATTTAAACCTCAGAATCGTGCGAGTATACACGCCAAAAAAAAAAAAACACTCTGAATACAGACTGGTGACAAGCTATCTGTTCCGCCTCAATGGCCTTCTCCAAGGGGTAGATAAAAAGATGTTGATGATTACGTGGTTAAATACAGGTGATAGAATGCGCGTAATAAACAGGGTTTTCCTGATTTTAAGTTTTGCGGAATCTCAGTTATTACCTAAATTAGAAAGTTTGAATTATCTTACTTGTACAAAAATGAATAAATTCAAAAAATAAAACAGTATAACATTCGGGGGTTTGATCAATTGTTGCAAAGAACTGAGGCTGATTGAACTGATATACGTTTTTAATATTTAAAATAGTCACCTATAGCCTTTACCGGAGAAAATTATTATTATTATTATTATTATTATTATTATTATTATTATTATTGGTCGGAAAATTGCAATCACAGACTCATAAAAATATACATTTCAGATAAACAGATATATAAAATAGATAACTTCTAATCTGTATCTGTAAGATTCATTCTCTAAAATTACCTTTCTATTAGCCTGTAAATAAACTAAATCCTCTAACTTGTTGATCACATATTTAACAATGATTATTATTAGCATGTGCACTTATGGACAGAAACTTGAATGAATCAAACTGATATAAATTGCATTAATTGTCCGTCATGAATATCCAAATGTACTAGCTATTAAAATTTAATGAAGTTCTATTTTTAATTTATCGGATTTCACCGTTTTGTAAGTTGTGGTGGTACCATGACCTGGTTTTTATGACGTAACTATTTTCTGAAATAAGATCCACAAAGTCAGTCTACATCTCTCTGGGAAATTACTGCTATATCTATATTGATTCAATGTTTATTTTACCGTTGATCCAAATGTTGCATGGTATATATGGAACATCATATGGTAAATAAGCACCGTTTTATTTTTTCCTTGGAAAATTTAATGCAGATTAAATACCAAAATTAATAATAATATTAGGTATTATCTGTCTATTTTAAGATAAACTGACATCGTTTGTATGCTTTTTGTAAATATTTCTCGCTTTATTATTATTATTATTATTATTATTATTATTATTATTATTATTATTATATAATGATTCCCTCCACGTTGTAACTTTTTTTGTTTTTGTATTGGATGATTTGCTAAAAATTCTAAAGGATAATTTTTATATGATACTTTTTGCTTTTGGGGGGTAAACCTAAAGTCAATTTTTCTTCTTAAAGTCAACAATACTTTTGGTAAAAAATATAAAACATAGTAAAATCTATATTTTATCACATGTTGGGTTCCTTATTCAGTCAAGGTTTTTTAATTTTTTTTTAAATTCTATTTATCTATTTTTCCTTTTTTGGATACTAAGTATCATACAGGTCACTGTTTAATGGACGTATCTGGAAATTTAATAATAAAATACTTACATTTTTATTATTTATTATTTAAACATAACGATGTGCATTATTTTGTCTAAAAATCAAATTTCCAAGGCACCAGAAATATAACATGTTTGTCAAACCAACCTTTAGAATATACAGGGATAATCAGCATCGTAACACAATGTCAACATCTTTTTTTGGTCGTCGAAAAGTTACGAGCTGTGTCGAAAATAACCGAGTATTAGTGGGTCTGCTTAGATAGGTTTCTGTGCATCACCGGTTTATATACAGTATATAGCTGTGTGTCACATAATTACTAATAACTTCATCCATTAGGCAAAGAATAAAGAAATCTCGAAAATGTTGACCAGTTACCTTTAATTACCAAATTATACGTATATAAATTTAATTCATGCTTTTCGAATATAATTAGATTAAATTTTACTCTTAACTATTAGCCGTGATCAAAAACAAATTTCCTACATTGTGTAAATGAAAGGTATTTCTTAAAAAAGATCTTAATTTGTGTTTGTCTATCAAAAATATTAAACTTACTGTATAGCATAACTGGCATGTTTGAATTCACATCAACAATGATTAAAATGCAGCAAACAATGTTTTAACTGAATTTATTTTAATATTTGATTAAAGAGAAATTAAATTGAAAAGTATGATGTTTTTGGCATAAATGAATAATAATAATAATAATAATAATAATAATAATAATAATAATAATAATAATATCTTGAAATTCTCTTGAGAAGATAAATCATCTTTGTTCTCTTATCTTCTATTTTAAATTACTTTACATAGGTATTTTTTTAAAATTCAGTTCTATCTTAAATGGTGACGATATACCTGACTTCACCTCATTAAAACTATTTACCTTTAAGCCTTCGTCTGTGATCATATACCGCCATTCCATACATACTATTGTTGAATGAGTATACTATGTCAAAATTGCCCCATAAATGTTTGTTGATTTTATATATTATGTTTTTGTTACTGGTTGTTGCCTCTAATATGTACAAAAAATCGTCAAAAACAAACATATCATGAATAAACAATCTTGAGCTAATAACATTCTCTATATTCGCACCAGAGTACCTACAACGCCACATTTTAAAATTATCCGCTTTGGCAGTCCAGTAGACTTTTTGCTCCTCTAGATCTAAGGCTAGTTGAAAGATTAGAGCCTCAGATGTTACAATGTAATACTTTCCGTACTGACTACCATCCATTCCAAGTTTATTTATCGCTCCAAAAGTCGATCTTGGAAAGAAAATAAGTCTGAAAAATAAAAATAACCACGAAATGTTTTTTCTTGTTCAAATGAAATTAAAAGTTCAGTCTGAAATATTTAACAGTAAAGATACCATTTAAGGGAAAAGCAGGAATTTTCAAAATTTAAAAGTATCTTTGAATTAGTGTTTCATGAAAATACATAAAAGAGAAAAAAACTTCCATTTCTTTCCCATCACTAAATATATATCTGTTTGAGAGTTGGATACGCTTATATTTAGTTTGAATTGAATTGCGTCCTCTGTATGAACAAGTTAATATATAAGTTATTAAAATATATTGCCGATAAATGAAAGAAGAATTGTCTCGTTCTAGTCTGATCATTACAGCTAGCTATTTAAAACGATATAGGTTTTGCGTTAACAAACATACTGATCTTTTATCTCCTTTCATTCTGACAGTGTAAAAATTGGGCCCGAGCATGTTAAAATTACTTTAACTTGTCAAAATGGACAATACGCCAAACAATGTGTCATTTGTATTTAAAAAGAATAATGGACTTATGCTAGGTCGTAAATTAACTTTTAATGGAAGAAGTTTTGTCTAGTTCTAGTCCAATCAGTTAGCTATTTAAAATGATAAAAGTTTTGCGCTAACAAATATATCTGTTCTATTATCTCCTTGCAGTGGGGCAGTGTAAAATCGGGTCCGAACATTTTAAAATAAGTTTAATTGTCAAAATTAACAATACGCCAAACAATGTGTCAATTGCATTTAAAAAGAATAATGGACTTTGGATAGGCCGTGCATCACAGAAAAATGGTCATCATTTATACTGACAAGAACAAATGACTTTCCAACATAATTGATAAAAAAAACTAAAAGAAAATACTCTATTCAACCTATAATAATTGCACGGCACAAGGCGACGTTACATTTATTTTTACAACTAATAAGAAAATGTTTCAATAAAAATGAAATTTACAAGTGAAAGCAAGAGAAAAAGCCAACGCAATTACAAACAAAATACAATTCAAGACAATGCTTAATATAGTCAGAAAGGTACAAATATTGACAAAAAACATAATAAATACACAGTTTATGCAATTTTCCAAAATATCAAAGGTATTTCAACAAAATTCTTGTGTTGTTGGTTTAGTAATTTAGGTTGTCAAAAAAGTTTTATATTTTTTCATCTAGTCTCAACAAAAAACGAAAATGATCTTGATTTTACCAAATAAACTGGCAATGCTACACGATTTTTGCTAATTTTTTGGCCTCAAACACAGGATAATTCATTCTGTTGATAATTGCTAAAATTGTTTGGTTTTTCACAAAATATCCACATCATTCTGAACATAACCTTCAATAAATTATATTGCTTATGTGGAAAAATAAAGATCAAACAGGCATATGGTTTACTTCTGATCCCACCGGGAAGTACTGGATGCACCCAGGGTTCTCCGATATATTATGAACAAGGATAGCGATAATTAATGATGCAGTGTGAATGAAAATACCAAAGTAAGCTTGTAAAATGTCAAAATTATAAAACAGATCATTTTCATTTATAACAAATTAATTTAGACTCATTCCAGAAATCTTTATTCGTTCTGTAAGTAGTAAAATACACTTAAATGTTTTTTTTTTTTCAATTTAAATTTTTTTTAGTTCACAGAGACTAGTATTTATAAAGATTTTACACATTTAGGATTAAACAATACTTTTTAACATGTCATTATGATGATTAGAATTTTAGATAATAATTCCCATATCTCAAAAACAAGATCCCTGTCAAACGATTTTTAAGATTCATTTTTAAGAAACAAACTTTCTTTAAATAGGTTTTAAAAGAAACGTATTTCACAGATGTTATGAACTTTAGATTTTTATGGTTAACTGTTAACGAAAATAAAGACATTTTGCACCGTCTGCTATAATAACTTGTGCTCTTAAATGTTTGTAAATCTCTTTAAGGCACTTCTTTTATTTAAATATCGATTAAAACAATAAAAAATAAAATTTGTTTTATTACATCTAGTAACTGTTTTAATTGATAATAAACATGAAATTAACAATCACAATCAGGGATAATTAAGAAGGAGCATTAGATTGTTGAAAAGTGATAAAATATATGCATTTAAAAAAAAAATTATTCAACGAAGCTCATCGTAATTCTTTTGCCTACAAAAGTTTAGAAAATCCTAACTCGTAGAAATATTTTTGCCAAAGCGCCGGGAACAACCTTCAATCTATGTTTCTATTATTTTGCCTGTCATTCTGTTTATCCTTTTTACAAATAGTAAAGCAGACAATAAAATATATAAGTAAAACATAATATCATTTTAATTTGCGGTTTTAGAGTTACTGCGATTACTTAAAGATTATCTTCAAGAGCAATAGAACTGGTAATATAATAAATACCAAATATTGCAACACATCCAGAAACTTTTTTTGCTTTAAAAGATATATTATTTATGTTTCTAAACGTCTGATATTGCTACATTTTATAAAACTGTAGAAGTAATTTGATCTTTAATGTACAAAATCTTGGCTCCTAAAAACGTGACAATTTTGTTTGTTTTATTTTTTCTTTCTCTTCTAACGTCATATTATTCTCTCACTATTAACACATTGGAAAATTTATCAGTAAAATTCACAGTTCATCGGCATAAACCGTTGTGAGATGAAAAAAGACTTAGATCCATGACCATATTTTTGTAATAACAACAGCAAAAATAATTTATTTAAATATTATATATATTTATCCCCACTTATATCAATATAGTGGATTAAATGTATTGATAATAATGATTTTGTCAATTAGATTCACGTAAAAATGGCAAAAACGATTAACACAATAATATGATAATTCAGATTCATTCACCCTTTTCACTTCTGTGTGGTATAACATTATTTTTATCACGAATAATACCTTTACATGATTTGAAAGAGCTAGGCGTATTTTTCCAACAGGTACAAGATGTTAGACCGTAGTAGAAATACCGATGGTTGTCTAGGACATTCAATAGGGAAAAAATATTGTGATTACCTATGTTGATTATATCCTCTGTAGTATCTTTAACACCTTTGTTATAGGAACGAATTGGTCATGTAACGCAAAATGATGAATTTAACATATGTCATCATCGCTATCGGTTAAAAATCTTTTTAAACTAGAAATATTTAACAAAAGTACTTTTTTAATTCTTGATGTGCCATATGTGCACATTTTGGCATTTGTTCGTTATCAATGACACTGGAGGCCGAAAAATATATAGATAAAAAGATTATTCAAATAATTAAAAATTAACCCAAAGTATCAAAATTATATGAATCGAAATTCAGCCAAGGAATGCTTTCTACGGAGAACACATCTAAGTTTTAAATAAATTTTAAAAATTAAGACGGCTAAAAATTGTGCCATGAGGAACAAATCTATTTGTAATTGTTTTTACTAAAGTTATGAATATTGTTCCATCCTTGTCTATGCTTAACGTTTGAAAAAACAACATCTCAGAACATAACCATGAATTAGAAAAATGAAATAGATGCCAAAGAAACAATCAAAGAAATTCACAACGCCTTCAATCACCAGAGTCCGTCCTACAACATCATGAATAACCTTTTACTGCAAAACGCAAATCCCTCTATTGAGTCGATATTTAAAACAGGCGAAAGGAATTGATGACCTATTTTAATTTAGAAGCCCGTGTGGAGCTAAGTGTTAAATGCTAATAACAAAAGTTGGCATTAAATACACAGTTTATGCAATTTTCCAAAATATCAAAGGTATTTCAACAAAATTCTTGTGTTGTTGGTTTAGTAATTTAGGTTGTCAAAAAAGTTTTATATTTTTTCATCTAGTCTCAACAAAAAACGAAAATGATCTTGATTTTACCAAATAAACTGGCAATGCTACACGATTTTTGCTAATTTTTTGGCCTCAAACACAGGATAATTCATTCTGTTGATAATTGCTAAAATTGTTTGGTTTTTCACAAAATATCCACATCATTCTGAACATAACCTTCAATAAATTATATTGCTTATGTGGAAAAATAAAGATCAAACAGGCATATGGTTTACTTCTGATCCCACCGGGAAGTACTGGATGCACCCAGGGTTCTCCGATATATTATGAACAAGGATAGCGATAATTAATGATGCAGTGTGAATGAAAATACCAAAGTAAGCTTGTAAAATGTCAAAATTATAAAACAGATCATTTTCATTTATAACAAATTAATTTAGACTCATTCCAGAAATCTTTATTCGTTCTGTAAGTAGTAAAATACACTTAAATGTTTTTTTTTTTTCAATTTAAATTTTTTTTAGTTCACAGAGACTAGTATTTATAAAGATTTTACACATTTAGGATTAAACAATACTTTTTAACATGTCATTATGATGATTAGAATTTTAGATAATAATTCCCATATCTCAAAAACAAGATCCCTGTCAAACGATTTTTAAGATTCATTTTTAAGAAACAAACTTTCTTTAAATAGGTTTTAAAAGAAACGTATTTCACAGATGTTATGAACTTTAGATTTTTATGGTTAACTGTTAACGAAAATAAAGACATTTTGCACCGTCTGCTATAATAACTTGTGCTCTTAAATGTTTGTAAATCTCTTTAAGGCACTTCTTTTATTTAAATATCGATTAAAACAATAAAAAATAAAATTTGTTTTATTACATCTAGTAACTGTTTTAATTGATAATAAACATGAAATTAACAATCACAATCAGGGATAATTAAGAAGGAGCATTAGATTGTTGAAAAGTGATAAAATATATGCATTTAAAAAAAAAATTATTCAACGAAGCTCATCGTAATTCTTTTGCCTACAAAAGTTTAGAAAATCCTAACTCGTAGAAATATTTTTGCCAAAGCGCCGGGAACAACCTTCAATCTATGTTTCTATTATTTTGCCTGTCATTCTGTTTATCCTTTTTACAAATAGTAAAGCAGACAATAAAATATATAAGTAAAACATAATATCATTTTAATTTGCGGTTTTAGAGTTACTGCGATTACTTAAAGATTATCTTCAAGAGCAATAGAACTGGTAATATAATAAATACCAAATATTGCAACACATCCAGAAACTTTTTTTGCTTTAAAAGATATATTATTTATGTTTCTAAACGTCTGATATTGCTACATTTTATAAAACTGTAGAAGTAATTTGATCTTTAATGTACAAAATCTTGGCTCCTAAAAACGTGACAATTTTGTTTGTTTTATTTTTTCTTTCTCTTCTAACGTCATATTATTCTCTCACTATTAACACATTGGAAAATTTATCAGTAAAATTCACAGTTCATCGGCATAAACCGTTGTGAGATGAAAAAAGACTTAGATCCATGACCATATTTTTGTAATAACAACAGCAAAAATAATTTATTTAAATATTATATATATTTATCCCCACTTATATCAATATAGTGGATTAAATGTATTGATAATAATGATTTTGTCAATTAGATTCACGTAAAAATGGCAAAAACGATTAACACAATAATATGATAATTCAGATTCATTCACCCTTTTCACTTCTGTGTGGTATAACATTATTTTTATCACGAATAATACCTTTACATGATTTGAAAGAGCTAGGCGTATTTTTCCAACAGGTACAAGATGTTAGACCGTAGTAGAAATACCGATGGTTGTCTAGGACATTCAATAGGGAAAAAATATTGTGATTACCTATGTTGATTATATCCTCTGTAGTATCTTTAACACCTTTGTTATAGGAACGAATTGGTCATGTAACGCAAAATGATGAATTTAACATATGTCATCATCGCTATCGGTTAAAAATCTTTTTAAACTAGAAATATTTAACAAAAGTACTTTTTTAATTCTTGATGTGCCATATGTGCACATTTTGGCATTTGTTCGTTATCAATGACACTGGAGGCCGAAAAATATATAGATAAAAAGATTATTCAAATAATTAAAAATTAACCCAAAGTATCAAAATTATATGAATCGAAATTCAGCCAAGGAATGCTTTCTACGGAGAACACATCTAAGTTTTAAATAAATTTTAAAAATTAAGACGGCTAAAAATTGTGCCATGAGGAACAAATCTATTTGTAATTGTTTTTACTAAAGTTATGAATATTGTTCCATCCTTGTCTATGCTTAACGTTTGAAAAAACAACATCTCAGAACATAACCATGAATTAGAAAAATGAAATAGATGCCAAAGAAACAATCAAAGAAATTCACAACGCCTTCAATCACCAGAGTCCGTCCTACAACATCATGAATAACCTTTTACTGCAAAACGCAAATCCCTCTATTGAGTCGATATTTAAAACAGGCGAAAGGAATTGATGACCTATTTTAATTTAGAAGCCCGTGTGGAGCTAAGTGTTAAATGCTAATAACAAAAGTTGGCATTAAACACCCACATTTTACAAAGAAATTTCTATTTTAAAAAGCTACAAATCCACATTAGGATAAAAAAATGTAGGCAAAGAATAAAAAAAAATAGACATTCATTTAGTGAAGTGCTGTGTTGATATGATCACAAATAGTAAATATATAAATTAAATATTAAACAAAACAAGTAAACGTCTTACCCGCTTTCACAGTCAAATGAAAGTGCACTTGTTGGCAATTCAAACAAGTATAATATTTTAAAAATGAATTTAGAGTCACTGATTACGCTTAGTAAGGTAGTGCCGGAAACTCCATATAATGACATATAAAATATATCCCTGACATGCTTAAAATGGCTGGCAAGTAGGAAGAAATTTTGTATTTATCCTTGTAGTTTAAGTGGTTATTCCAGTATCAACTTGTGTAAACAGAAACAAATGTAATTAAAAATTTAATATTTGATTTTCTTTCTCTAGATTTTATAATGAAAAATAAAATACACAACAGTTAATACATGCACTTTTATACATTGGTGGTCTGAACGTCTAAACCATAGGGCCAGATGTGTATCCTTAGTGCAGTTTGACTAAATTTTTATGAGTTTTGAATTTTATTTCGGAAATATTTAATTCCAAAACAATCTTTAAACCGTTTATTAATCACTTTCGGTCAAGTTTTCTAAGAATCTAAATCTATTTGCATCCACACACATAAACACCAACAAACACACACATACACACACACACACACACACACACTTGAATCCAATCCCACTGTGGTATGTTCTAATTTAAGAAAGTTTGTATATTTGCTGGTCAGTGGTGATCTTCAGGTACTCAAGGTTTCTTCACCAACGAGGAATTTACCATATGTGAAAGAATTTTGACGAAGACACTAAACATACTCCACTCACTCACTGCTGTGTCTCATTTAAAGTTTGCTACTGTGTCGTTTTAGACCACTAAATACAAAATTTAGTTTCAGTTTATATTCTTATTTTTAAACTATATTTAGACAAATAGGAGATGGTGATTTTTCAAGGATTAAAAAGTGAAACCAACTGGATAAAAGAGAAATTAGTAATAATGAAAAGAAATGTAGACATTGTTTCATCGGATGAGTAAAATTTGAAGAAAAAAAAGAAATGATTTTGATAACCAAGTTAACAACTTAAGAAAGAACTGTGCAAATATACACTTAAAGTCATAACCGAGGATCCAACACCAGATAACTCCCGATGGCTTATTTAAAGACTTCATTAGTCCCGTCATACTATTTTGGATTATTTTATATTTGATATAAATCGATTTTGAAGGTCAACGAAGAATCTAATTACTTAATTTGAATGACTGTTTAATAGTGACATACTAATTTGAGTTTCTATGGTACAAATCTTGAAATTTAGAACAAAGTTAATTTTACCCTAAAGTTTTTTATATTCAGTTAATATTTGTCATACATGTTTAAGTGTTCTTAAGAGATTTATATCAAACTTTATATTTTTGATTTGATTGCAATTTTTTAAAAATTCAGATTGATATTGTAAACAAATATTATAAGTAAAAAAAGTTGAATTACCTTTGTATTTTATAAGCTTTACTAATTTGTTCAGGTTTATCGAATTGTAAATTTTTATATCAATATCTTTACCAATTGAAGGTGGTGTAGAAAACACATAAAATGGTACAAAAGAAATACCTTAATGATGAAGGTTGCTTAAAGAAACTGTCCTTTTAAAGTTTGGCGTAGCTTAATAAAGATGATAGAAAGATCTGTTTAGAAATATAATAATGAAAGGTTGCATACGGATTGCGTATACTTGACTTAATTGATAAACTGGGGTAATAAAGGCACAAGGATGACGTTGAACAAGTGTTTTGCCATTATTATTTCTAAAGATGGCATGATAGAAATCCGTGAGCTCAATATTATTGACAGATTAAGTAAGAAGGGAAAAAAAACAAGTCTGACCATGTATAAATATATTTTTTAATTTAAAAAAAATGAAGATAACACAAGGTTAGAGGATGCAAAAAGCATCCGTAAAGATAGCGTAATGGCATTTGCATTGCAATTCCAAGGTATGTGTTTGATTGAACAAAAGGATGCATAAAACGTGTGTATGAATAGGCTGTGAAGCCACTTGCATGGTATTACCCTGGTAAAAAGCCTGGATTTAAGATTGTATTAAGATGAAGTAAAGATAAATGGTTGCATAAAGTTTGCGTAAAGATGTTAAAGCCAAAAGGTCTTTATGTATCTTTACTCAATAGCGTCAAAGTCGCGTAAAGATGGCGTAAAGAAATACAGCTGTAGATTGCGTAAATATATCTTCACGCCATCTTTACATTATCTTTACGCTATCTTTACTTACAGTGTTGAGATGGGTTTTCGTCCTGCGGTCACAATTTCACTATACAATGCGATGATACTAAGATATTTCGTTTTTCAGTCATTACTAGAACTTTTTAGCTTTAACTTAAATAAATCCACATTAACAATTTCTTATAATATTGAGTCTTGCATCGATACAGATAATTACCTATCTCTAATAAAGAAGAAAAAATAACGAATGAAGCAAAATAAACTCGATGTTTTATGAGAGCAAAGATTGTGAATTAATCAGTGATAGCTTATACGTCGTATGAGAGAGAGAGAGAGAGAGAGAGAGAGAGAGAGAGAGAGAGAGAGAGAGAGAGAGAGAGAGAGAGAGGGGGGGGGTTATGTCCTGTCAAATTATAAGTTTCTACACTAAACGGCACAGAACCTGACAAATATTTTCAAACATTTTTAAAGGTCGTCATAATATAATCTTTGTGATATTTCTTTTAGAACATTCATAAATTTATAATATAACATCGATGCAATGGGATTTAAATCTTGTACAGACAGAGTAACCTTGGAGTAGAGAGAGAGAGAGAGAGGTATGAAATCTGTATCTATATTATGTATAACCGAAATATAAAAATATAAAGAGACAGCAGTAAAGAGAAATAATATTTATAAATAGCTTATACGCTATCACAAGACGGAATCGCGACTTTAAAGCCCCTTTAAGCCGAGCTTAAAGATGCTTAAAGATGCGCTTAAAGATGCCTAAACATGGCTTAAGGTGAATTAAAGGCAATACCATCTTTAAGCCATCTTTAAGCCTGACTTAAAAACTGCTAAATGACACTCAAATTTTAAGCTCCTTTACATCATTCGGCTTCAAGATGCTATAACATGATATTTAAAAAATAATTCTATGAATCATTTAATGGTATTTTAAAAACAGAAATCTGAAGTTTGTTGCATCCTACATTTTAAAAATGAAAAATATAAATAAATAAACGATAAAAATGAAATTGAAATAAAATGGAAACAAATAAATAAATAAATAATAGATAATAAATAAATAAATAAATAAATGAATGAATAAATAAATAAATAAATAATTCAATTAAATAATAGAAGATGGATAAATGATTAAATAAATTCAAAGGGTGGATGAATGGTTGAATGCATGAACGGATGGATGAATGGTTTAATATATCAATAAAAAATCTAATAAATAAATAAAAAAATATATAATTAAATAAATAAATCAGTCAATAAATAAATAAATAGGATGGATGGATAGTTGAATGGTTGGATGAATAAATCAATAAAAAAAATAAAGAAAGAGAGGAGAAAAAGAGAGTAGAAAAAATGGATGGTTGATTAAATAAATACATTAATTAATAATTTAATAACATAAATAAAAAACGAATAAATTGTTTAATAAATATATAACGAATGGATGGATGGTTGAATGTATGAATGAAATAATGGATGGATAAATAAATAAATAAATAAATAAATAAATAAATAAATAAATAAATAAATAAATAAATAAAGGATAGTCGGTGAATTGATGGATGGATGGATAAATCAATAAAGAAAGGAGAAAGAAGGAAAATAAAGAAAAAGAAGAGAAGGAAGTAAAAAAGAATAGTGATTGTTCAATAAATAAATAAATAAATAAATAAATAAATAAATAAATAAATAAATAAATAAAGAAAGAAAAAAAGAAATGAATTAATAGATGAATTAAGCAACAATGTCGTTGGATTTGATAAATAAATAATTTATTTATATAAATAAAGGATGGATAAAGGATTAAAAAAATACATGACGATGGATGGACGGATGTTTGAATTGGTGGATGGATCAATTAATTTATTTATTTATTTATTTATTCATTTATTTATTTATTAAATGGATGGTTGGATGAATAAATAATGTCATAAATAATGAAATGATAGATAGATAGATGAATGAATAAATGAATGAATGATCAAACGTTATTTATCTAGCCGAAGTGTTTGTTAATTCTGTGCCAGAAGTACAAAAGTATTAATAGATTAACATATAGGACTGAAGATGATAGGTGCAGTGTACCTTGTAAAGATCGGTAATAAGTGATTTGTTTGATGTGATAACTTTTAAGTGTATTATTCATGGATGATTGATTCTCAATTATTTTTTTTATTAATCTGCAGGTTCTCTCAGAATCAAAATACTTCATAAAACAATGAATGGTCCGCTATTCTGAACCAAAATACATGACCATAAAAGGTTTTATTTTTAAATTTGAATAATATCTAACACAGAAATGGTAATTCTTTCTCGATAATGAGTCCAAGCAATTGTGTACATAACACATTTTTTTAAATTTTAGACATTAAAAATTCAAAATAAATATTTTAAAAAACACATAAGAATTAAAAGAGTAAAAATGCATGACAGGACTGTGAACGCTACATTAATACCCTTTATTTCAACATGTTCAACATGTTTATTACCTTTTCAATTTCTTATATTGGAAATTGATAACTTTGAGCGGGTAGGATGAAAATAAGGGTCATGGTTAAACCGGGCTGGAACTTGTTGTTTGAAATCTGCATCGAAAAATTCAGGCCCGTGGTTTGTAATTATTATTATTTAACAATCGCTTATGCATATAAATTTGATAATAATTCGAAGACACCTTTTACACAATCTATAGTTTATAAGCCATTTATAAAAATGATTTCTCTTTACTGCTGTTTCTCTATATCCTTATATTTCGGTATCTCATTATACAGCATAACACCCCCCTCTCTCTCTCTCTCTCTCTCTCTCTCTCTCTCTCTCTCTCTCTCTCTCTCTCTCTCTCTCTCCACTAAGGTTCCTCTGTCTGTAAAAGATTTAAATCTCATTGCATCGATGTTATATTTTTATGAATTTCTAAATGAAATATCACAAAGATTATATTATGACGACATTAAAAATGTTTGCCGCTTGTCGGTGGTATTCTATGGGCACTTCAGTTTGTTTGATCCTTGTAATAACCCCCCGAGAGAAGTGTAGAAACTTAAACTTTAACAGGGCATAACCTCTCTCTCTCTCTCTCTCTCTCTCTCTCTCTCTCTCTCTCTCTCTCTCTCTCTCTCTCTCTCTCTCTCAAACGACGTATAAGCTATCACTGATTAATTCACAATCTTCGCTCTCATAAAACATCGAGTTTATTTTGCTTCATTCGTTATTTTTTCTTCATTATTAGAGATAAGTTATATATTTATTTCTAATTTTTTTTAATATTTTTATTTGTCTTGAAAAGTATCTGTGTATCCAATATCATTATTCATTTCAATTAAAAACTAAATTAGAATTTTCAATTATAAACGAATTCAATTTACAAAATAGTCTCAAAAACTTTTTTCTGTATCAAAAATGAATAAAACAATTTTAACATCAGAAGTGTACCTAGATTAAGATTCTACAACTGCATATTAATGTCTAAAAATAACTATTTGTTGAATTTACAATCTAATAAACTGATTTTGCCAGTCAGATAAATAAGTATATTACAGGTGAGGTTTGACATTCCTGCCTTCCTTTGATATATGAATGATTTACTTTTCTTTAGAATAAAAGATGGATTAATTTATACTATAAAATTAATAAAAATAATCATAATATATAAAATGAAATATTAAAAATGGAGTAAATTTACATTAACTTGCATATTTTCTATTCAAAATCTGAGGTGTTTAAGAAATGGACACGTGATCAAATTTCCTTAGGTTTATATAAATCATTTGTCCCTGTATATACATCCTACCCCATTGTCTAATGGATAAGGATGCAGTGCCTGGCAACCAAAGGATAGTGAGTTCCAGCCCCGTTCAGGACAAGTGTAATAGGTAAGATGTAATACATTGAGTTATGATATAATGTGATGTAATTATTAAAGATAATAATGACAAAATAAAAATATCAATAAATAAATAATAAAAAATAATAAAATAAATAATGAAGTATTACTTTTACATGTGAAAAAATATACAGGAAAGTAAATAAAATATGAATTATAAACTTTTTAAAAATATCATTTTGTATAATTTTTTTAAATAAAAAAAAGATTTTTTTTATAAATAAAAACAAATATTTTTTACTTCTTAAATAAATAGAGTAATAAAGTAAGCAATAATCATTCATTTCTACCAATAATAATTTTTCTGTGCTTAAAGATGGCTTAAAGATGGCTTTAAATTTCAGTGTCATTAAGCAATCTTCAAGCCAAGCTTAAAGATGGCTTAAAGACATCTTTCAGCAACTTAAAGATAGTTTAAAAACGGCTTAAAGACATATCTAAACCACATTTAAACCACTTTTAAGCTAGCTTAAAAATGATATTTCGTCTTGTGTATAGATTGATATTTGTGTAAAAAAAAGTGTCCTCGAATTATTATCAAATTTATATGCATAAGCGATTGTTAAATAATAATAATTATAAATAACGGGCCTGAATTTTTCGATGCAGATTTGAAACAAGTTCCAGCCCGATTTAACAATGATCCTTTTTTTTACCCTACCCGCTTAAAGTTTTTAATTTCCAATATAAAAAATTGAAATGGTAATAAATGTATGTTTAACATGTAGAAATGAAGGGTATTAATGTAGCGTTCACAGTCCTGTCGTGCATTTTTACTCTTTTAATTCTTATGTGTTTTTTAAATATTGATTTTGAATTTTTAATGTCTTAGATTTAAAAAAAAAGCTTGCACTGATTATCGAGAAAGAATTACCATTTCTGTGTTAGATATTATTCAAATTTAAAAATAAAACCTTTTATGGTCATGTATTTAGGTTTAAAATAGCTGGCCATTCATGGTTAATTGATTGTATTATGAATTTACTTGAAGTATTTTGTTTCCGAGAGAAACTGCAGATTTTTTATTAAAAGTTCGAGAATCAATCATCCATGATTAATACACCTAAAAGTTGTCCCATCAAACAATTCACTTTTTACCGATCTTTACAAGGTACACTACAACTATCATCTTCAGTCCTATATGTTAATTAATTAATAATTTAGTACTTCTGGAACAAAATTAACTAATACTTCGGCTTGATAAATAACGTTCGATCATTCATTAATTCATCTATCTATCTATCATTTCATTATTTATGTCATTATTTATCCAACCATCCATTCAATTTTATTTATTTATTAATTCATTAGCTAATTTATTTATTTATTTATACATCCATCCATTCAACCATTTACCGTTATATATTTATTTAATCATTTATCCATGCTTTATTTATATAAATAAATTATTTATTTACTAAATCCAACGACATGTCGTTGCTTAATTTATCTATTAATTTATTTTATTTATTTATTAAACCAACTACCTGTTTTTTTTCTCTCCTTTTTTCTTTATTTTCTTTCTTTCTCTTTTCTTTATTGATTAATCAATCCATCCATCAATTCACCGACTATCCTTTATTTATTTATTTATCTATTTATTTATCCATTCATCCATGAATTCAACAATCCATCCATCAGTTATATATTTATTTAACAATTTATTCGTCTTTTATTTATTTAATTAAATTATTTATTTATATATTTATTCAATAGACCATCCGTTCTTTTCTTCTCTCCTTTTCTCCTCTCTTTCTTTCTTTTTTATTGATCTATTCACCCATCCATTCAACTATCTATCCTTTATTTATTTACTTATTTTTTTATCTATCCATTCAACCATCCCAGCATGTATTCAACCAATCATCCACCCTTTGAATTTATTTAATCATTTATCCATCTTTTATTATTTAAATGAATTATTTATTTATTTATTTATTTATTCAACCACCAACCCATTGTTTTCTTTCTTTTTTTCTATATCGATTTATGTATCCATCCATACATCCATTCATTTAAGTATCCATCCTTTATCTACAGTGAAATCATTAATTTTCGTGGTGTTCCAATTTTCGTTGTTTTCGTGGACATCATGACCCACGAATTTACATGTCAACGAATATATTTGCAAATATCTGAATCAGGGCTCCACAAACGCCGGTAAGGTCAATCGGCGGTAAACAATGGGTAACCCCCCCCCCCCACGGAACATTTTATTGTTTTTGTTTATAATAAACATACATCAGATAGGTAAAGAAATAAACATTAAATTTTTTATTTAAAAATATGGTGTAAACATACTGCTTTTTATCTTTCCATACCTGTCCAGTCGTTGGCAATGCAACAAAACGTCAAAAACTGTTAAACTGAATTCTGTTTGGTACATCAGGATATCTGTCGTTTTAGTTATAAATTATTAGTCGATGTGTGACAATGTCGAATATAGATAAATGTTCATAAATACCGCTTATTAATATCTTATAAAAATCCCATCACTGATTGACATATAACAGATACAAAAACCACGTGTAATGCCGTAATCATGTAGATGTTTGTAAGCCGAAAAACGGTCGTTATCAATCTAGTCAGCTCTTGTATATAGAGATCAGGGGATTTTATTAACTATCTTTAAACTGGATCGATCAGGTGTATACTCTAGTAGAAACGGTGTGAACAGGTGAAGCCACTAGTAATCGATTAACTTGTAAGGTATTAGGTAATTACCTGTGAATAGGGAAGTTCAATGAATCGTGACACTGTCTTGAGTACTTTTAATTGTTAACAAGCCGGCATAAAGGAATTTTTAATCTTATTTTGTTTTATTATTATGGGAAAAAAAGCCGATTCGGATACAGGTGCTTAACCCACGAATTCATCATCCCACGAAATGGTATTTTTTCTGACATCAACGAAAATTGGAGCCCACGAATTTAAATGTATTCACAGTATTTAATTATTTATTTTTAAATTGAATTATGTATTATTGAATTCGGTTTCTTTAATTTTAATAATTTCTTATTATTTATTGACTTCAATAAATGTATATGATGTTTCCGAGTAAAAAAAAATCACTTGTAAACTATCTACTTGCATATCAAACCAGATTCATTTTTTTTCCGCGGTTTGTATAATCTGTTACATAGTTAACTACATAAATACTACTTGCACAGAACTAGATAATACCTTGGTTATCAACACAAGTAACTAACCTGTATTGTGCCATGTTTAAATATATGTCATGTTTGATTTTATTCCAAATCCAATTTTTTAATTATTTAATTAATTAATTTGTTTATTTATTTATTCATTTATTTATTTATTTATTTATTCATTCATTCATTTATTCACTTATCTATTTATTTGTTTCCATTTTATTTCAACTTCATTTTTATCGTTTATTTATTTATATTTTCATTTTTAAAATGAAGTCTGCAACTAATGTCACATTTCTGTTTTAAAAAGACCATTAAATAATTGATAGATTTATTTTTTAATATCATTTAATACCATCTTTAAGCCATCTTTAAAGCAAATGGTGTAAAGGAGCTTAAAATTTCTTTGCGAGTAAGCCGTCTTTAAACCAGGCTCAAAGATGGCTTAAAGATGGCAATGCCTTTAATTCACTTTTTAGCCATCTTTAAGCACTTTAACGCGCATCTTTAAGCATCTTTAAGCTCGGCTTTAAGGTGTTTAAAGATGCGATTCCGTCTTGTGTGAATCACCTTTTATCATAAACAGCGGTTCAAAGTTACAGTCCCTGCAGTTCAGGATAAACCATAATACTATTTTCACTAATGATCGACTGTTCAAATGTAAACTCTCTGAAACAGAATAATGTACTTATTGTTTTGAAACAAAGGAAACTTTGGTGCACTTGTTTTGTGAGTGTAGCTATATTCGATTGGTTTGGTATGGTCTTCTAGATGACTTATATAAAATATGTGGTATATACATTTACAAAAATTCACAAAACTTTGATTTTGGCATAACGGATCATCCAAATAAATCAATTATTAATCTCTGTTTTTTAATTATTAAGAAAGACCATCCCAAACTATAAAACGGCATTGCAATTAACCTAGACTACAGAAATCTAAAAATGTCTTCTTTGTATATGTTTAGTCCTAAAAAAAGCAAATTAAATTAGACAGTCATGAGAGTAAATTAATTTATTAATACCGAGGGTATCCATAACTCAGTAGGCAGTACTTTGTGCTGTCAGAAAATATACCATTTAGCAAAATTTTCAGTCGTCTTAATTTTTGAAATTTATTTGAACTAAGGTCTGTTCCCTCATGCAAAGCATTCCTTAGCTGGATTTGGTTTCATATAATTTTGGAACTTTAGATTCATTATATTTCAACTGTTTGGCTTATGTTTTTTATCTATCAAACATTTCGGCCCTTTGTGTCACTGATGAGGAATGATTTTCCGAAATGTGCTCATATGGCATATCTAACTTTAGCAGGTATTTGTTATATAATTTATACTACCTGAGCGGGTACCGCTGCTGGTGTAGTAAAACTCCCCGAGTGTATCGATAACTCAGTAGGCAGTACTTTGTGCTGTCAGAAAATATACCATTTAGCAAAATTTTCAGGCGTCTTAATTTTTGAAATTTATGTAAATGTAAGGTCTTTTCCCTCATGCAAAGCATTTCTTAGCTGGATTTGGTTTCATATAATTTTGGAACTTTAGATTCATTATATTTTAACTGTTTGGCTTATGTTTTTTATCTATCAAACTTTTCGGCCCCTATTGTCACTGATGAGGAATGTATTCAAAAATGTGCTCAAAGGACATATCTAAATTTAGCAGGTATTTGTTACATAATTAATACTACCTGAGCAGGTAACGCTGCTGGTGGAGTAAAACTCCCGGAGGGTATGCATAACTCAGTAGGCAGTACTTTGTGCTGTCAGAAAATATAGTATTTAGCAAAATTTTCAGGCGTCTTAATTTTTGAAATTTATTTAAAACTAAGGTCTGTTCCCTAATGCAAAGGATTTCTTAGCTGGATTTGGTTTAATATAATTTTGGAACTTTAAATTCATTATATTTCAACTATTTGGCTTATGTTTTTTATCTATCAAACTTTTCGGCCCCTAGTGCCACTGATGAGGAATGATTTTCCGAAATGTGCACATATGGCACATCTGAATTTAGCCGGCATTTGTTATATATTTATTTGATATTGATGAATAATAATGTTTATGTTAAAACAGTGTATTTATATTTGTGACATGTGATAATGTATGGAAGATTAAATAAAAACTATCAATACCAATAAAACAGATGACGTAAAGATTAATAGTTGCATAAAGCTTGCGTATGTGTCGTTAAGCCAAAAAGTCTTTAAGAATCTTTACAAAATGTCGTAAAAAGAGCATAAAACAGCGTAAAGATGGGGTAAAGAGATCTTTACGCAATCTTTACGCTCTCTTTACTTAAAGCTCGTTTTAATCCTTTGTCTCTTATACTCTCATTTCATTGAATCTGTTTTGTTTTTTTTTTTTTTTGGAATATCATAAAATGGGACAGGTATTTCATTGGTAGTCAGAAATTTGAAGTATATTTTAAAAACAGTCACTTTGCATTAATTAGATGTTCAAAACTGGTATATAATTTAGTTAAAATACACAATAATGCAAGTCATTATTCAGATTTGTGCCTGTCTGTTGCTAAAGTTACAACAAAAATACCTGTTTTTTTATTTCTTTATTTCATTTCTAAGAGAAATTAGGTTAAACAGGTACTTTTGTGAAATATTTACTACTGCTGAACGGGCAGTGCTGGAGAAAAAGTCATAAATCAGTAAGCACTATTTTGTGCTATCACCATTTAACAAAATTTTCAGCCGTCTTATTGTTTTTAATTTGTAAAGAAAGACAACTTAGTTTGTTTCCTTTATGCAAAGCATTGCTTAGTTTGGTTTAGATTCATACGATGTCTCAATTTAAAGTTATTATTTTTCAAATATTACAATAATTTTAATCAATTTAAATATTTTTCTGCCCGGAGTGTCACTGATGAGGAAATGAATTTCCGAAATGTGCACGTATGGCATATAAAAATTAAACAGGTTATCTAAATGGTTGCAGCATTATGATAAATCTTTTGTTGTAATTTTATAAATTAAATCATGCATACAATAGGCACAAACAAGTTTTTGCTTTATTTAGAATTTTTCTTTGTCCTTCCCCAATTAGAAATGATTGGAAAAATATTATCAAAATCATATGTGCCACACTATATGTTTTTATTTAATTTATGATTTACAGAGCATGGTTAGTTTTGCATTAAATCTCAATAATCGACTAAACAATTCCTTGATATTCAACGTTAATCCGTGCAAAATTACAAAATCATTAAATGCTCTCTCTCTCTCTCTCTCTCTCTCTCTCTCTCTCTCGCACACACACACACACACACACACACACACACACACACACACACTCGGTAAGAGAGATAGAGAGACAGATTTTATTTTTCTAAGTGTATTTTAAACCCATAAATGTCATATTTTCAATTCAAGTGACTAATAACTTAAGTTAAATTGCAAAATATAAAAAAAATTTAATGCAAGTTTTCGCATATGCTATACGTTTTTTATATATGTAAACGTTATAACTATTCATATTCAAATAACAATATATAAATTTTTCTCTCTTTCTGTTTTAAAATTAAAATTGAAGAGTAAATAAACTTACCATCATTAAAAGATGCTATGCAAAATTTTAACACAAAAAAACATAAAAATATAAACGCTTTCATCTTATCGTCTAAAGCTACTTAGCTTTGTAGCTTAACATATTACTTATCTAGGATTTATATATTTGCAAAACAATATGCAAAACAATTGAAAAATATATAATGACAAAGCAAAAATATACATTTTTAATAAGTAAAAACAGACATATACATTACTGATTGAATTAAAATTTATCGTTAGAAAAATTATTCATTCATATTTCATTTTATATATATATATATATATATATATATATATATAGAGAGAGAGAGAGAGAGAGAGAGAGAGAGAGAGAGAGAGAGAGAGAGAGAGTAATACAATATGACAGGTTTTCAATATTGTTGATAAGTATGCAGTCACTGTATCCAAACTTACACTGGATATATAATTGACTTACCATAGTCCTTTGTTCCTTACATTCTCAAAATTAACTTGCACGTGACAGGTGTAGCTAGCTAGAGAGCAGGTGCTTACCCTTCCGGAGCACCCGGCCTCACTTCCTTGATGGGAGTTCACGTGTATAATTAATTTTGCCAGCTTTAAAAGTTTACTTTGTTTTTTGGATTGTGGTTTGGACAAGGACTGGTATGTTTGTTTTACTGCATAATCATATTTTCTTCATATCATAAATATCAAGATTAAAATACGATCAGTTTGCATGTTTTTATTAATTATCTTTATTACGTGGGCAGATTGCTTCTGTTTTTATTGATTTTTATAATTATTTTTTTAGAGAAAATTGTTATATTCATAAGTCCTACCGTTAACTACAGGATTTAAAAAAAAATTAGGTACTGATATCGATATATCGATGAAGTGATATTTACCACATATACATATAGGTTTACTAATTTATATGTCAATGTACCTGTAAACAAGAAAAATGTTGGTGTATTAAACATGTATAGTAAACGATTTGATTAGGGTCAGTCCCTTCCAACGTTTTGGTCTTGTGTTGGACTTTATATATCACTATGGTTAGCTATCTCAAAAAGTGTAAACCACTCTGTACTAATTGCTGGTCAGATAATCATTTAAAAATAAGGTAAATCAACACAAAATATCGAAAAGTATGCAAAAGTCTGGTCAAGAAACAGGGGAATATTTTATGCATAAGAGCTATCTAAGGATAGACTGCTCTTCCATGGAGAGAAAAATCCATTGTCCATCTTCCTTTTGATTTAAAGGTTCTGAAATCCAATCAAGGCGATGTTTTGACTGCTTAACGAATTGTTGAAATAATAATGTCATCGGGTTATTGTAAAAACCACCAAAAACGATAAAATAAGAGATGACAAAACCAAATTTCTTTTTCCGATATCCTAAAAAAAAAAAAAAAAAAAAAAAAAAAACAACTGTGTTACTTAGAACAACAAACACTGACTACTGGGGCTCCGTTCTTGACTTCAAAGACTCTGCCAATATGACAAGCGTCATTAACCAGGAAAAACCACTGAATAAGTTGAATCTTTTGGGGAGTGACAAAAGTGTCGGAAGAGAATTAAACACCACATAAAATAACATCCAAAAATAGTCGAGATAAATCTCAACGCGAAATATTAGACACGTTCAAAAGCTGACAAAGCTCTTACAGAAAAGAAAAAAAGTGGGAGATGAATCACACATCACGGTTTATGACAAACATCACAAAGGCTCATACATCCTGAGAAAAGAACACAAAGAAAGTTCTGATTACTTAGACTAATGAGAACATTAGTTGTGTGTAAATTAAACATCATTTTTCTTAATGTTAGAGGTTTAAATACAACTAACAAGACAACTAAAGTTTGTGATTGGTTACAAAGCAATGATGTTGATATTGTAGGAGACAAACTGTGTTGAATGTAAACAGTTTCTTTATGACTTTGGGTGGTTAAAAATGTATTCACTTTTCTTCCGATCCAGTCTGTAGCAGACGTGTATCTATTATGCATCAAAAAGGCTTACCTTAGATATTATTCACTTTCTTACTGGTCAAACCAATGAATTCGCAGACCTTCTGTAATTTCTACACTTCCTTACTTTACATTGGATGCATGATTCTGGACACAGTCTCAATTTAATCCAGCAAAGCATTGCACATATCAATTACGTAAAAGCAACGTTTATATCTATAAGAACTTTTTATGTCAAATTATGCCAACAAATGAAAAAAAACACACCCATTGATTTTAAAAGTATACAAAAATAACTTTAAAATTTTTAATCCATATGAATGCTACTCGAAATGGTTCACGTATGTTTTTTTTTTTCTGTTTTCAAAATAATTTATATTTTAAGATTCCGTTAATAATTGTTAAATTGATAATTACCAAAAAGAATGCATAAGCAAACAAAAAGAAAAATTGGCAATAAAACTAAGACCAAAGAAGAAAGAACAAGAGAAAGCCGAAAGATAACGAAGGTAACTGCTTATCTATATTTTGGTCTTTTTATGAAAAGTTCGTGATACTGAAAATGAAATTTTACTTTTCTGAGAACAAATTTTTTTCAGCAACTCTTTTACCAGAAGAACCAGCGATGTAACAAGGCTTAGGGTTGTGCATGTAAGGTCTGCTAGATTGTTACAGAAAAACATACAGTCACAAGTTCTAAAACAAGATAAACGGTTGATACACAGAGGCACATTACAAAAAATGCTACAAAATATAGGAAACTGAAAGTGTGGAAGACAGAAAGCGTTCAGCCACATAGGTGAAAGAGACTTGCTAAAATTGCGCCAACAACATCAGCTGAACTTTGGACAGATGTAAAATCATAATGGTACCAATTGAATAGGAATTGCTTATATTCTTTATACATTAGTATGCCAACAAGAATAAGAAGTCTTTATAAAGTTAAGGGTGGGCACACGATATACCGAGTTATTCTTTTTAGTATGATATATGACGGTAAATAGTTTATGAATAATGTATAACATTTTTCTTTTTCACTACGGTTTGAAGTATTGACGGGTGGAGTTCGTCATGAAATATTGTAAACTTAGTAAATAATACGTATTATAACTGAACTGAACAGCTTTTTTTGACAAGGACCTTGTCACCTTGTACCTGAACCTTAGCAGTCACAAATGTGAATTAATGATTGATTTGGAAAAAGACCTAGATTCAGATATCAATTCGGAATTTCAGTTAAGTCTTCGGCGCTTTTGCGTGTATTGCTCTTGTAATATTTTACATTGAAATAAAAGTTTGAAATATTCTTTGGTAGAAAATACTTTATGATTGCAAGTTTAATTTAAACGCGTAATTTGATTAATCTTCGCTTTGGAATAATTTGTGCGTATTGATCATAATACAAATAAAAAAGAACTATTTTAATGAGAAATGATGGATTTATGAATTAATGTTAGAAATACCTGAAGACTCCGATATCAATCCGCAAATTTAATTAAATCTTCGTCGCTCTTGCGTGTATAATTCAATATTTTACTTTTAAATAATAGTTTGAAACTTTTTTTTTTTGTTTTTTTTTCTCAGAAATACATTAAAATTGCAAGTTTAATTGAAATGCATAATATGATAAAACTTTTGCTTTGAAATGTTTGTGCGCATTGATCTTAATGCAGATGGATCAAGCGTTAGGAAAGGTAACGAGTAGCCGAGCAGTTGATCATAAACAAACGTTAGCTAGTAGCCTAGCGCCGGGTCAAATACCACATTGTTAAAAATTATTGATCTGAATGCAGATGGTTCGAGCGGTAGGAAAGCCAACGAGTAACAGAGCAGTTGATCGTGATCAATCGTTAGCTAGTAGCCAAGCGCCGGGTCAAAAACCATAGTAAATTAATCAGATAAATAAATAAGCAACATTTAAAATCTAGTTTAAAATGTAGATCTCTGAGTTAACGAATAAAATAGAAAAAGAAATCAATAATTCAAGGATAAATTATAACAGATACATTTAAAACGCCCGTTTTAAATGTCGCTTAATAAATATATTATTTTGGAAATATTATTTTTTCATTTGTTTTTTGAAAAACAATATTCCGCTGATATTATAAATACAATTTTATAGAATATCGTAATTAATATTTTTAGTAAATCCGGCTGAAAGTTTTTAGACTATGGCCTTCTCTCACCAAAGAAAGCAATTAGATATCCTGGGTATGTATTTCTGATTTAAATACCCATTCACGAAAAAAAAGTTTATGTGTCCTTGAAGTATCATTCAGGTGGTACAACATATCATAATTGTGTAACAAAAATGAAAAACCGAGACTCGAACTCGGGAACACATGGGCAACACAGCCACCTTTCAAGACTGGTCTGCAACGTGTGACAGGCTGCAAAGGGGGTGAGACACGTATATTTATGGAACGCCGTAATCACATTTATTCGTTTAAGTACATTAACCTTTAACGGAATAAAAGTGACTTTGGCGCACATTAACGAAAACGAATTAACGGAATTTCTACTTAACGATCGTTAAGGTACATTATCGGTGGTTAAAGTACTTTAACGAATAAAAGTGACTTTGGCGCACATTAACGAAAATGAATTAACGGAATTTCTACTTAACGATCGTTTAAGTACATTAACTCGTCTTGGATACCGTCATTTTCGAAAAAAAAAAATCAAGATCTCATCAATCTTCAATCTATAGTATTCTGGACCGTATTTATAACATGTTAAGAAATTGTAAAGTACATAGCTGTAACTCTTACAGAAAAATTATTATAACATATTCAGGTTAAATATTATTGTATTGTAAATGATAATAAAGAAGTTTGAAAAAAAAACGATTAACAGTATGTTTTTTACTGCTTGGGTGTTGACTGTTCTTTCGCCAAGCACTCGGAATTACGAAATGAAAAGCATGGTTCTTTTGGATGGGAACTTAAAATAAACGAGGTCCCGTGTCAGGGTAGGCGTGGTGTGATATAGAACCCAACTGTATAATCTTCTTTACTGGGACGTCAAACAACATTACTCAACTCAACTCTGGCATTAGTTCTATGTAAATCTTGTAATAAACAGAAATTACATTACTCATTGTTCAGTCAACATGGTTTGCATTTCCAGATGCAAGATGTTTGGTTTTGAGGATAAAATATGCGAGCCATAGGATTTAGCATGTTAACCTAATAGATAGATAACTCACGGGTCATTACAAGACTACTAGAGCAACTCTCTTGTATTGCAGTGTGTGTGTGTGTGTGTGTGTGTGTGTGTGTGTGTGTGTGTGTGATTTTTAATGAAAAACAAGAGAATTTAAGTAGATAGTGTTATAAAAATTAAAAATTCCAAATTTCATAAAATATTACTTAGTTAATTGATTCTTTGCAAATCCTTATTAATTTAATTCAGCCTGTTCTATAATATTTAATTATTTTGATGCTCATTTCAATTGAGTTTGCAAAATTGCCATCAATTCGGCAAATAAATGGTTATTTATTGCAAACGTTTGCTTTGTAGATTTACAGGTCGCGCACGATAACTTGGCACATCCGGGTGTATAACGGGGACAAGTGTTCAGAGTTCTATCCTGCTGTAATACATATTTTTTTTAACAAAAAAGTTTGATTAAGCCCATTAATAATAGTAATTTTAATAACAATAATGTCATTAATAATAATATCGTCAATATATTGTCGTGTGCTATTTTGACTCTATATTTATTTAATAAAAAGTCAAAATAGAAAATAATAATAATAATTTCTTATTATTTGCTGTATCAAATAATAAATTCTTCACCATGAAATGTATGCTGAATATATTTAAAACAAGTTACTGAATGGCTTTGCGAAAAATTTTAATTCAAAACTATTTATTTATTAATCTTATGTACTTAGTCTTATTCCGTTTTTGTTTTTATTTTGTGTCTGGAATTTATAATTGTGCAGCTCCATGCAAGTTGGTAACAGTAAAAATTTCGCATGTTCTAATTAATGGTCCAATTAACTTAATAATTAACATCTCGTCCCTTTTAACTCTTAGATCCACCCAACGCCATGATATGTTGGAATTCATATCCTATTGTATTATATTATTAATTAGAACAAACACCTGCTGTAATCTCTTGCATAACAAATTGGAAACTGGTACAATTTGATTCACTTTAATTTTGAATCTATTAATAAAAATTATAAATGAATGCATTAATATGAGTTGTGTTGTTGGACATAAAATATTTCACTTGTAAGGAGGAATTGTATTTTTATATTTCGCACAGCGTCATGTGGAGCATTTTGAATTTTAACAGAGAAAAATATTAAATTTAAAATTCTGCACATGACAACAATATTAACTGTCTATTCCCAGATATGAATAAATAAAATAAATAAATTAAAAAAACAATAAATAAACGAATAAACACAGTATAAAATTTATTGATGTTGGCATCCTTTTCCAAATTAATATAGGTTTACAGTTTGATTTTTTCGTATGACGCGGCGGTGAGGTACGGATTAATAATAGTGATTAGTCCCAAATAGGGCTAATATTTTGATTTCTGTATGAAACGAGACGTTAAAATTTTGCCCTGTGCTAATTTTAAATGTTATGTAGTTCTGGTAGAAATAATTTCCACAAGAATTTTAAAATTTAGGTTGTTCATACATTTACAAGATAGAAATTATTAATTATTAGCCTGATAGCACATTTAAATAATTAGTATAGATTCATTTATTTCTTTTAGTTTTTAATTGAAAAGTTTTTATAATAAAAATTAAAAAAAAAATTAGATAAAATTAAAAAATATATATGTATGGACCCGGTATTGTTCGAACTCACTTGTGACAAAATTATATAGCTGTCCACTAACTGTAAGATATGTTACATACCACTGAGCCAAGGACGACAGTAACCTATCCTATCAAATTAAAGGTGTTAAGGACAAATACCTTGTTATATCTTCAGACAATTCGTTCCACAGTTATGTGGAACTTCACAAAAATTATGCAGAAATGAAATAATTTCATGTGAATATTTAAAAAGTTTCAAATAAAGAACATAAATGAAAATGTCCAAGATAAGTGGAATATGATAAATATTTATATTTCAACAAAAATATGTATGAAGGTGCAGCACGGACATTGGCGAGTTGTTCAATGTGCGTGTTTCATGAGTCCGAGTTACAATGTTTATTTACAAAATGAATAAGCCCGGATGTGCCAAGTTATCGTGCGCGACCTATAAAATATGACCACCAGGGATGCATCTCATCATTTATTATTGAGCTTTAAACCATTTTTAAAAGCATTTAAACTCAAAGGGACTTTATCAATTTGGAAAAAATTGTCAAAATTAGCCAAAATGATTGTAAATTGGCCACATTATGGAAGGCATGCCTATGGATTAATTGTGGCAAATTGTGACCCTTTTTCCAAATACCAGCATCATAATTTTTTGTGTGTTTGCCATGGTAACAAAATTTTGCTAAACTTGTTAAAATTTGCATTTTGGTCATAAAGTTAGTATAGACATAAAGTTTGAATTCTTCTGATTTAAAAAGTATCAACATTTCTGATGTAACTGAAAATTATTCAAATTTTGGTGCATAACACTAAAGGTGGTTTGACCAAAATTGGCCATTTTTGTCTGTTATTTCATGACTGAGGTCTGTAACCAATGACCAGGTTTAAATACCTTTGGTGGAAAATTGTCTTAAGTACCTCTGACTACCTAGGTTTGAATCTCACTGGGTACAGATCTTAATCATGTTATTTGTCAACCTGCACTTGCTAAAGTTCAGAAGTTTTCTCATGGTACTCTACTTTCCTCCACCATCTCTAGACCGACCATATAGATATAAGTGAAAGAATTTTGTCTAAGATGTATAACAACATTACTCCATTTAGGTATTGTTGCCAGTTGTTATGCTTATTGAAAAAAAATTCACATGATGTCTGTAAGAAGAGGCCTAAAAATTATTAATGTTTCAATAATATATTAATATAAAAATCCATACAACAGTCAAATTTAAGTCAGCATAAGCAATTATTTCATGTTATATTTTCAACTTCACTTTAGCCAGTATTGAAATGATAATAACACTACTTATAAATAATAATAATTATAATAACTTGAAGAAAATCAATAAGTAACATATCATGATGGTTATTTATTTTATTCTAACTTTTGATCATTAACTAATCCCAAAGTTACATTTCTTGAAAATTACTGTTTTAAAGATTTGAATTTTAAAATTGTTGATTTTAAATACATATGCTTCAATCATCATTGATGCCAATAAAACTATGTTGAACGATAGTTTATTTATTTTATTCATAGCATAATTGGGGTATTTTAATTATTTATAAAATAAACTACAAGTGTATGTATAGAATATCATGTTGTTTTTTTTTAACTTTATTTCAGTTTTTCATACATTTTGATTGTAACCCAGCAAATTTTAAGAAAAAGGAAAAAAACTTAAAAATGTATTGAATTTCAAATAAGTATTGGCCAGTAGTACAATTTCTCATAATTTTTGGTAGATCTTCTTCAGTATGACACAACTAGTAAAACTAGTACTGATAACTATGTCACATTAGTATTAATTGTTTCTTAAGCTTTTTGGTTGAAATCAAAATTTAGTGATTTTTTTTTATATAAAATATTTTTATACCAGTTGTAGGTGGAAAATTAAAACAAATATTTTAATCTTCCAGAAGGTTTGCAGTAATTTTGAATAAAATTGGTCTAGATTATTATGCAGAATGATTCTATCCTGTCTATACATTTTTGTTTGACATTTCCATCCAAATCTTTTGAAATATTCATTAAGTGTAATCTTTTAATGACCTTCTGCAAAATTTGAAAAAGCATTTTTTGAAAACTTAACTTAATTTTTATTGATATCAAGAAGCCAGTTTTTGGATGGTGGAGTTAAAGAATGGTGTTTTATGCCCCAGTCAAGATTCATTGACTGATATTAAGATTGTCAATAATGGGAATGTGGGGAGGAGTAATGGCGTTTTATGCCCCTGTCAAGATTCAGGGATTTATATTAAGATTGTCAATAATGGGAATGTGGGGCGGAGTAATGGTGTTGTATGCCCCAGTCAAGATTCATTGACTTACATTACGATTGTCAATAATGGGAATGTGGGGTAGAGTAATGGTGTTTTACGTCACACTAAAACCTTTTTCCTTTGTAAAAATACAATCAATTCCCAAACGGTTGAGTCATGTAATAGTGTTTTACTTAATAGAAAAGCAAGACTGGTACTTTGGTTGAAATGTTTATTTCTTAGAGAATGTATTAAAGTAATTGTGTTTTTCTCCACAATGATTTTAAATGTAATTTTTTATTTATATCAGTCAGTTCGTGGAAGCTTTGGTAAAGTAATGGCGTTTTGCACTCCAGTTTCTCCACCAAGATTTTTTCCTTTACTAGTATATTGAGACAAGTCAGCATTGAAATGGTCGAGTGGAGGTTTAATAATTATGCATCATTCAAGATTCTTTCACTTAACTCTAAATGGTATGTTCTGGAATGGTGGAGTAAAATAATGTGTTTCATGCCCAGGCAAGATTCTTTCACTTGTATCAAGACTTTCACTTCAGAGATGGTATGGCCGGAGTGAAATAAAGGTGTAAAGATTATAGCACTTGTTTTAAGATGATTCTTGAATGGCAAGTCAAGTATTAGCTATTATTTTAGACAGAAGTAAGTTTTCAGATGGTGCACATGGGGAGTAGTAATGGTGGTTCAGCCCGAGTCAAGAGTCTTTCATTTAGCTTATGAAGAAAGTCAGTTTTGAGGCAGAGAAGGACGCCGGAGTACATGGAGAAACTGAATGACATTTTCAAACTGACAATTTTTTCACACTGGTATCTACTGAGCAGGATTGCAACATATGTGTAAACATCTCCCTGTAACAGATGAAAAAACAAGAATGTCCTGTGAAAAGATTGATTTTCCTCAAGGAAACTGGTTTAGTTTTGCAGAGACAATTAATGTCTTTCATTTATCTTGACTATGAAATTAGAAAACTTGTAAATAAGAATAGAGAGAATTGATGTTTTATGCCTCATTTAATTAAATACATTGAGAGAGTCTTATTTTAAGTTAGAAGTTTTAAAAAAAGGTGTGCATTTTTTATTTTGAATTGTGCAAATGAACAGATATATTTGAAAAATAATGGTATATAGAATTATAAATTATTCTTGTAAAATTCAACACAAGTTATGTACGCTCATTATTATATCCACACGCTCGCCAAAACACACTGAATGTTTATTGTACATAAGTTTTCAGTCAGTACACAGTAAAGATCGTGTGCCATAATCTTTAACTACAAGGTTGTATCAACACTTTCATTTTCATGTCCTATCAAATTATTATTCCAGTTTAATTACTGCAATTATATGGAGATGGTTTCTTGGCATTGCCAGTGTAATTTCCCTTGATCTGTCAATTAAGACCATTTGGGCACCCTGACATCCAGATAGTCTTTTGTCATAAATTTTTCATATACATACATTTGATGTCCCTGACCATTCAGTACTTTCAGTACTTTCATTATAAATTAAAATCCTTTTTTTTAATTTAATGGGATTTTTTTTTTGCGTTAAATACTAGCAGCTTGTACGCAAAATTATAAATATATGGAGTGGAATTGAGCCTAACGCCCCGATCAATTGTGGAAGCGGTCAGTACTTGGATGGTAGAAGACAGAAGGGCCTAGAGAAAACAACGTAACTGACAAGAGTTCTTCGCACTACGATCTGTCCCGAGTGTGATTTGAATCCTAGACAGTAGGCAGCACAATGTGATCCGTTAATAAGAGTTTGTGACCGCTTAGGCACCAATCCTACCTTATAAATGCGGCTTAATATCAAACAAAACAGATTTAAATTTAAATGTAGGTAATTTTATTACGATTATGTTTTTAACAAATAAGAAACAATCATTTTAAATGCAATAAACACTGTGTAGAAATTATACAAATGTACACTTTAAACCAGAAATAATTTTTTTTCTCATGTCGCATTCGGGTGTGGATTTATTATATCTTCTTGGAATCCAAGTTCTGAAATGAATTAAAGAGAAAATATATTAGAATAAGTAAAAAAAAAAAACACACAAAAACATCAAAATATTTGTCATCACTAAGAAAGGTATCAATAAATCTTAAAGATAATATATTTACAAATGCTATGTTTTTGTTCTATTAAGCTTTATTTGAGACCAAATATATTTATTTCAGCTATGTAGCCACGAATAGCTGCAATTACGCTGATATGGCTCTAAACAATAACTCACTCACTTTTGCTAGCGCATACACGCATGTCGTCTTTTATTGGCTGTGTCAGCGACTAGACAGCCATGTCGTAAGCGAACATGTTTTAAATTACTTAAAGATTGATAAATAAAAAAATGAATTTTTTAAAAATACCATATGAGAATATAACAATTGAACTAAAAAAAACATCACTTCCGCTGTAAACATTAATATTTGTGACATAAAAAATCCCAATAACAGCAACATTTTCCTTTCTACAGAAATACCTTACGATAATCGCGGATGGGCATACCGATTTTCTGTTACGGCTAGACTCGAGTAAGTAAAAAGATACCAAACTTAAAGGGATTTTCTATAAATGTTCTGCATAATTCGCTGCCACAAACACAGACACAATCAGTACTTTAGTGTTTTCGGAAGGGAAAATATTTAGTTTAAACAGAATTAATTTATTTTAATAAAAATAAATATTTACAAAACACAAATCATTAACTGTAATAAAAAAAATACCTCAGTTTGATCTGAAACTTAAGAGACACAAGATGGGCAACAAGTATTGCAACACATCGATTAACAAAACCCTACATTCTATTTCGTCTTAACTAAAATATTACCGTATCCATCTAAAACCCCGTCACCATTCCAATCATTCTGATCCATCATGATGACGGACATATAATCGGCTTCAGAGGCTGAGATGCCACCTAGTATCAAAAGCTGTTTTAGTTCTTCTAAAGTTACTATCCCGTCTTCTAAATACTCCGAATCAGGCGACAGAGGACCTCCTAGTTCTTCAAACTGTCTTCTTACCTGGTCGATTAAAATATCAATGAAGTTTATTCAGATTTTTTCGATATATTTAAATTATTTCGGTGACTGAATGGTGTAAAGCGTTTACAAATCACGGTGCCTCTCACTGAGGTTTGAATCACGCTCGGCTAGATCCTAGTGAGGAATTTTGTCGGCCGATTGCCGAATTCCGGTAATTTTCTAAGGGCACTCCGGATTCATTCACTATACCAGTGGACAAGCCTCGATAAAAGTGAAGGAATCTTAACTGGGATGTCAAACATCATTTCTCCACCCCATTTCACTCAATACCATAATTTTGTGAATAGATAATGGAACAACTTAAAAATAGTATTTAACTGAGATGGAATAAGAAATCCACATGCATTCAAATTAGAGGTCAGTACAAAATTGTTCAAACGTATTTGATTAGGGCGTATTTGAACATTACCATTGTATCTTTAAGAGAATTTGAATCAGTTTTAAGTTAGACACAGGAATAATAGAAAAGAAACTGAACAATCACAAGCGAAATTGTCCTGAGTTGACAAAAAAAGCATAAACCGTGGTAAAATCTACACACGAAATGACAAAATCTGAAGCAATGAAAGATAGAAATAAACTCGTCTTTCTGAATATGTTTCACAGTTAATACGGTACGGTAGAGCTTGTTCCCACTATGGGAACTTTCTGCAGCGAAGCAAATTACTTACAATTAAATTGTTGACACAAGGATATTGCAAGCCTAGGCTGATCAGGGCCCTTAAAAAGTTTTATGGCCGTCATCACAATATTGTTGATAAGTATGTAGTAACTGTATCCCAACTTATACTGGATATATTTGACTTACCATAGTTCTTTGTTCCTTTCATTCTCAAAATTGACTATCACGTGACGGGTGTAGCTAGCTAGACAGGAGGTGCTTACCCTTCCGGAGCACCCGGCCTCACTTCCTTGATGGAAGTTCACGTGTATAACATATTTTGCCAGTTTGAAAAGTTTTTACTTTGTTTTTTGGATTGTGATATGAACAAGGACTGCTATGTTTGTTTTATTTGTATCATAGTTAATACTATTTTATGTCTAATTAGATGCATTCTGTCTTATTTTCGCTTTGCACTTGGGAAACACGATTCTAGTGTAAAGTAATTGTCAGTTCGCTTTCCTCAAGTCGGTGGTTTTAATTTCTCAGGACCCACCAGGTTTCCAATACCATTCCTACATGACAGGGTTGTCTTTATACGGGGGACATGCATTCCATTCTACTTCCTTTTTTCTAAATAATATTTTTGACAAAACCAGTTTCACATATATACTTTTTCTTTGTAAAATTCAAAACAAGTGTCGTACTACTGTTTGCCCATATTTGCAAAATGGGCGTCTGAATCAGTGATAATGTGCGGCTGTTGATCCTCAGAGTGAGTTTTTAATATATTCTGTTATTCACTATAAAATAGAAAAAAATACCTTAAAATCCAATAACCTGAAGCCGTGAGCGACGGATAATTCGGCTACAAGTGCCACTAACAAACAAAAACTGATCAGCATTATCTGAAATTTAGAAAAGAAGGAAAATGAAGTATTATCGACAAATTTTTTATTACATTGGTGGATTGGCTCTGAATCTACCAAGTCCTGACACTGTACAAACGTTGAACTTAGTCTTGTGATTGTGAATCTAAGTTTGGCGAATTTCTATGGAGTATGCATTTTATGTTGAAATATACCTTCAGCGATGCTAAAACTGGGCGATATATTCCAGGTTTTACTAGCTACGTGTAAATATTGTTCAAGTTTTACGACCGCCTCGGTCTCTCAGTGTTAGCCCTCGGTTTACGCGGTGCCAGAATAATGAACTGTGAAGTAGTAGTATGTCTGTCTTCGGCAAACTGACTCGATGGGCTTTTAAAAAGTCGCCCTGGGTACACGCAGGTAAATCGCTGACCATAATACACACTTGCATATCTTACTACTTTGTTCTTAGATTAACCCGTAGTGTTTTATTACTTTGCTCACGTTGCTAAAAGCTAAAAATCCTTGATGCGAAGTTAATGACATCACAAGAACAAAGTCTAAAGACTAACTCTTAAGAGTCCTTGTGAAATTGTCTTGTCAAAACACACTCTCAAAACCAAGTATTGACTTACTAGCAATGTCGGAGGATTAAAACTATCAAGCAAATACTATAAGGGTTATCATATTGTATATATTCTTCCTCCCACTGTCACTTTCATCCGGAAATGCTGGTCACGTGGTGACCTTATATAGCCCAACATCACGACCTTCCACTTACGGAGCGAGCAATCTACAAACTGAGCTACCGCAGTGGTTTTGTTCGACGGAAATAGAAAGTATTTTAAATTCATCACCATTTTGCCGCACAAAACGACGAGGTCTGACCTGAGCAAAGATTTTGAACTTAAAAACCCTGTATATAAATATATATATATATATATATATATATATATATATATATATATATATATATATATATATATATATATATATATATATATATATATATATAAAATTATTATTACTATTATTTATTTATTTTGAAACGCTGAAATTAGTTTAGGGAACAAATTTTAAAACTAGAGTGTTTCGGAATCCAATTTTTAGGAGCATTTTATTTATCAAATCTAAAATATTTCACAAAAACTATAAACTTTTGCAACAGGGATTTGACAAGGTGAGTCTGTAAGAAACAATTAGAGGTAGCAAGTAAAAGTATAAATCAATAAAAAGAGAATGAACGTTTTATTTTCATGCATATATCTGTTTATAAAATGCAACTAGATACAATACTCTAAGATATTTAACTATCAGTCAGAATATTTTTGAAATGATGAATTAATTTTCGGTCATTAAGCCTGGTTTATGTTTTTTTCGGGCAACGAAGAAAAGTAGAGGATCTCGGTAATAAACTGTTCAAATGTTCAAAAAAAAAAAAAAAAAAAAAAAAAAAGAACAGAAGAAGTAGAAAAAGAAAAAAAGTGTGTGTGTATGTGTGTGTGTGTGTGTGTGTGTGTGTTGAAATATTAGAATTATCTTTCGTACATTGTATAGTAAACTATTTTCCTATTTTAATTGTTCAATTTTACAGCAAAAACTGATTTGCCACGGAAAACTTAAGAATGTCGATTGAATTCAATAAATAATTTTCAAGAAGGATCATATACAAGGGCTTTTTTTTATTGTTAACAGTAGGTTAATAACACGGAACATTTCTGTCCAATGAAAGCGACTTTTTCACCTGATGTATGCTTTACTAATTTGTCTTTAAAATACATTTAAAGTCGCATTAAGTTTTCTAAAGAAAAAAAAATTAAAACGGTACTAACCTTATCAATGATGTTCCTAATGAACAATGTTACATTTGGTTCAACGATAAAAGCTCGAATAAATACAGAAACAACAATAATTTCCTAGTGAGATGTAACATGTGGGATCTAATTTCAAAACAAAAGGAAAACGTTTAAATTAAATGCGCTAATTTGCAAGTTTTCCCCCAACAAGACTTCCAAAGTACCGTATGTATTGTCTGCCCATCTTTTGTGTAGAATAGCATTTATTTGGTGGACTAGCATTTCATCTTATTTTTATACTGAAGCATAATTTCCATGTGTAAAGGCATGTGTAAGTGTCTGAAAAGGTTTGCATTTAAGTATTGTTCAATTTTCAATTTACATTTCATGTTCTTCGAAGTGCACATGTACTAAATATTCTTTGATCAAAAACAATGTGTTGAGACAATAACAGTGATCAAATTAGTAGCACTGCTTTATTGATGGGTAGAGGTCTTTCAAATATATCAAAAATTGTAGCGACAATATTTATAGGGACGATTTATATCGTCACAAACTTTCACGGGATAAACATTTCCGGTTACTTTTGTATGCCAAGAACAATTAACTATAAAATATCCTGCAAAACTTGTATCATATATTCAGGATTATCTTGCGTATTATTAAATACCAAACTTAAATTCAATATCTTCGTTAATACAGTTTTCAATTGAATATCTATTGCTAAGTTTTAGATGATTTTTAAATTTATTAATTTATTTATTTTCAAAAATTGCACTTTCTTAATAGAATTAGTCGTTGCGATTATATTGATAATGAACACCAAAAAATTTGTCACTTCGTGTATGAATACATTAAAAATTCAATACACAATCCGAAACTACATTACCTTAGGTAAACAAACATGGCTATCACGTCATTTTTGTTTATATTCGAAAATCAATTTTGTGTTTTGCGGGATGTAGATTTCAATTGAAATTAGATTCAGCCACATCCAGTGAAAATTGTCCGTTTTACAAGCTGTGTTTGTTGATCGGAAAAACTGAAAAATCAGCTACATGCTTTTTAACCAATATACTAAGAATACAATAGGAACCTCAAAACTATAATACATGGTTAAGTACTACAAAACTCCTTGTTAAACTTAAAACGATCATTTTCAAAACTTTGATATTTGCACCGCATCAGGTGTAGAGAATACTCCTCACTGCTTTGCTGGCTAACATTTGAACGATACCGAGTATGGAGCTCGGCACACAATGTTCAAGTTGAATCTCAACTCAACAATTTCGACATTCCAGAAAAAATCTCTCGGTAAATTCCTGTCTACTCACATATCCGGGCGCAGATTTGAAGCCCATATGATTGGCCAT
Organism: Tegillarca granosa; assembly: GCA_029721355.1. Classification (NCBI taxonomy): domain Eukaryota; kingdom Metazoa; phylum Mollusca; class Bivalvia; order Arcoida; family Arcidae; genus Tegillarca; species Tegillarca granosa. The sequence goes on along the minus strand of CM056594.1, from coordinate 37,695,369 downwards.
TGAAAATCATCCCTCTGCTACAGTTTCCTCCAGACATATAGCCTGCAATCTTTCAATGCAAATAACACTTATTTGCAAATTCTTCCTTAATTGAAATGGCGCCACACGTTTGCACCTGATTTTCGACCGAAATATACAAATGTATTCCACAAATAACGACACATTTATTGTTTATATTCAATTTTCTATTTATATAAATTTATATCAAATACTCTCAAAAATACATAATGAAAAATTGTGAAAATATCATCAAAATACCTAATTACACTATTATTTTTCAATTAAAAACCCCCCGTTGTTACCCACACCAAGTGCAGATTAATAATTTGTTGTACTCCGTCAAAAATTCAACTGTTGCGTCTTCTGGACTCCCCCCGATGTGCAAGTGTTATAGATGGAAATTTTTCATTCTTCAAAATTAATAAATAATTTTTTAAAAATATTTAACGAAAATATAACAGCTGAACTGTTTTAAAATGATGTTCATTGTCAGTATGAAGGCAAAAACTTTGCAAGCAAACTTATCATAACGCGCTAACGTGCGTTTTTCCGTTTGCTTGCAAAGTTGTTGCCTTCATACTGACAATGAACATCATCTTAAAACAGGTCAATTGTTAAATAAGAAATAAATCACAGTTGCAGGGCTATACATCTACGGTATATATATACATGTCCTTATTTCGAAGCAAATAAGTTGATAAATAAATCTGTCTTGGCCATTTATCACTTTTGGCTTTGGTGGTAACGAAGGCCGTTTTGGTTGCCTCAGCAAAAGTTGACTAGTGCAAACTTGTCAAATTTAGTTCAATTTGGTAAAGCAGGTTTACCTTAGAAGATAATAGTTTATGCACGGATGGACGTACTTACGTACGGACACAAGGGTGCACGCATCATAAATCATACCATGCTATAAATTCAGCAGGCTGTTGCATGTTGAGGTAAAACAGGTAATATATATGTGTGTGTGTGTGTGTGTGTGTGTGTTTCTCTGGTTTTTGTTTCTGTTTGCTAAAGAGAAATAAATTATGATAAATTTGCTACTTCAAATAAACCTAAGACAAATTTGCTACTTATTGAACAATTTTAACTTACCGGTACTTTTTGAAATAACTTATATTTTAACCCAACATCTTTAGAAACATGGCATTAGATTTATAAATGTCCTTTACATATACGTGCATAACAGGAGTCGTTATCGGAAGCACGGACTTTTAGCGTGAATATTTTTATGTATTATCCGGCGATTCTAAGGCCACCAATGATCCTCTTATAGATACAAATACCCAATGCAATACTTAAAGATTGCAAGTTTATGAACAAACTAAGTTGTACACTATTGAAGCCTTGCTACTATCCTAAAGAAACATATATCTAGTAGGATTAAATTTCAAAATAGATACATACTTTTTTCTTTACTCAAACCTTTTTATGTCATATAACATTTTGTATCAAGTTCTATACCATTTTTGTAAAGCCGGTTTTACTTTACCTGTTACCATTGGACCGACACAATATTAATTTTAACCTCGTTTTGATATTAGTTCATAGAAAGCTTATCAAAATCAAAATGATGAGTCGGGGTTTAATTTATATATAATCAACAAAATCTTAACTGAAAATGTGAAATTTACATAGAATAAACCATTAGAAATATCTAATATTTACATAGAACTGACTTTAGAACTTTTATATAGTAATTATTTATTACTGAATACCAAAATATCTCTCTCTCTCTCTCTCTCTCTCTCTCTCTCTCTCTCTCTCTCTCTCCTAGGATGGTGAAGAAAAACCTCATTTCAAAATTTTACTGAAACAGCAGAAAGAAAAAACTTATTGTAAATAATTTAACTTGTATAAAAGTGTCCAAGAAATAGTAGTAGTAGTAGTAGTAGTATTTCAAACGTTCCCCTGCCAATGCACATAAATAGAGATAACTTAATTAACAGACTGATCATGTTTCCACATTCAGAAGTCTATATTTTTTAAACCGCATGTGCATGAAATGGTTTGAAAATATCACATTTTTATCAGCAAACAATTGCAACTTTATACATTTAATAAAAATGTGGGAGAGGGGGGTAAACAAAGAATGAGTCTCAAAAAGCCGAGCGATCGCCTATAGGAAAAATGCCAAGAAACAAGGTTACACCTGTAGGAGACCTCTAACCCTTGTCCCAGCATCAATTCGAGGCCAAACGCAAATTAATTTTAACCTTATGTGCCTATATAAAACATAACGAAATAAAGACATCTCAAAATTGTTAATAGGAAAAAAACTTAATATAAAATGTGTCATTGGTCGTTTTCTCACTATTATTCCCCGTGATTGTGAAAACAAAAATCACAATACACGATTTTCGCCTGTGAACTAAAGCAGCGCCTACATTACAATGGTAATGACCCCGTGTTTAACATGCTTTATAATGTTGCTTTGTATACCTTAAACTTGTATAGGAAACGCGTGTGTATTGGCCAGTGGCCTGATGATAGATTATAACGTTGTTAGATATATACGAGATGTATTGAAACTAGTTTCAATGATGTGTTCAGATAAGCAGTGCGTAATTTTATTGGGTTATATGTTGATGAAGCAAATATACTGCGTTTAAATGAGAAAAAAGTACTGTAAAAATGAAAAAAAAAAATACTAAGAAATACATTATACAAATAAAAAAAAGACGAGATACGAGATTCGAACCTAGGTCTTTGAGGTTATCATTTCCTACGTCCTACCTTACAGTCAGCGCAGATGATATGGAAATAGTATGCTATCTAATATCAAGTAGGTATATTGTTCGGGGCGATTAAGGGTTTATGTGTTTTATCTTTATCCCCAAATTTCAATACCAGCGCATCCCTCTCCATTAACCAAAATTTGCAAAACAGAAGATTAAGTATAGAAGATTTAATAGTCAAAATATCTTTCATGGAGAGGAATGTGCTCTTTGTGTATTAATTGAAAAACACGGTTATTTCCGTCAAAATTTTCGTATTTGTATGGAAGTATACGGAATGCAGTATTCTGAAATTTAGTTTAAACAAATAATGTAATTTTTTTTTTATCAAACTTTAATATTCAAACCCATTTCGTTCTTGTACTCTCTTTAGGATGTTCAAAGTATGAATATTATTGTAACAAATTCTATAGGCGGATACCTCGGCTTGTTGAGAATCACCCTTTGTAAAAAATATTCCACAGATTGTATACAAGTGTCATGTGCTTAATTTTCCTTTTTTATAATATAGGTAACTCAAAAATTGGTCATATGCTAATATTTTTATAGCTTTATATTTAAAATTCGATATTAGTCCATCACATATGTATTCAAATTCTGTTATTGTTAATTACCAAGGAAAAGATCATGTTTTATACAAAATTATTTATTCTCTTTCAGTTAATATTAATATTAAGTTTGATTAAAAGGTAATTGAGCCTCTATTGAAGGGAGTGGAGTGGAGTAATGATGTTTTACGCCCCAGTCAAGAATCTTTCACTTATTTCGAGGCGGTCGGTTCCGGGATGGTGGAGGAAACCGGTCTGCCCGCAGAAAACCACCGACCTTCGACAAGCGAACTGACAAACTTTCTCACACTAGGATCTGTCCCGAGTGGGATTCGAACCTAGGCGGTGAGAGGCACTGTGATCCGTAACGCGCTTTAGACCACTCGGCCACCGAGGCCCCTTTATTGAAGGGGAATTGAATCAAGTATTCATGATGTGACAGTGACATGATTTCTGTGTAGTATGACTGCCAAGGTCATACGTGTCAGTTACTGAAATTTGATATATTGATAAAAAGACAATTACCTGTTAATTGTGCTTTAAACACTTGTGTTCATTTTTAATTTCAAACAAGGATTGATTTTTTAAATAAACATTTAACTTTTTAATATTTTAAAACTTTTTAAATTTTATATTTCACTTTTATCGAGACATCAACAGGTGTATATTTTAGAAAATATATAGATTATGGATGGTGGGGAATTATACGTAACTGGTGTCCCAGTTACAATCTCTAGTTGTTATTTCATTATTATGATTATTATTGTTTTATTATTATTTTTATTATTATTATTATTATTATTATATTATATATATATATATATATATATATCATCTTCAATCATAACAATTTAGGTATCTTTCTTATAGTGTGAAATGCAAAGTACCAAAACAAACACTTGTAACATTAAATCTTATCTTACTCTTTTTTTAGTTTGTTAGAATAAAATAGTAATAATGGTAAGTTGAAGATGTTGAATGTTAAAGTATCATAATAGCATCCGCAGTCCTGATGTGCATTTTTACTGCTCTAATCATGCGCTGTTTTCTTGATTTTTATTTAAAATTGTTTTCTTAATATCTATTGTATATTTTTAATGTTTTAAAACTTGCATTTGTGTATATAACATTTGTAAATATTTATCATCGAGAAAAACTGATTATTTTTAATTCCTGCTTCTGTCAAAAAAAATTATTCAAATTATGAAAATTAAATTCAATTAGTCCGTATTTATGCTCAAATAGCAGGCTATGTATGGTTAATGTGAATTATATTTTAATAATTAAGACCTTTTCTTTATTTGTTTACTTGAAGCATTTTTTTACGATTCTAAGTAATACAGTAGTTCTACAAATTTGTGTCAACGGTGTGTATTCAGATTTTTTTTCAAACAACACTGGGGTCACCCAGGGTGAAAACTTGTCACCTTTTTTATTTGCTTTGTACTTGAATGACCTTCAAGATTTTTTATCTACAAATAATGTGACAGGTCTTAATACTGTATCTAATGAATTCGAAAGTGAAATTGGCATTTATTTAAGATTGCTTTTATTACTTTATGCAGATGACACGGTGCTTATAGCTGAAAGTAAAGAAGATTTACAATATCAGTTAGATTGTTTTTCATGTTATTGTAAAACAATGGAAGTTGAAGGTTAATGCTTCAAAAACAAAAATTGTTATCTTTTCTAAAAGTAGACTATCCAGAAATTTACATTTTAATTTAGATGGTACAGAGTTAGAAATTGTTAAAGTTTTTAAATACCTGGGTATATTTTTTAGTAAATCTGGATCTTTTATTTATACAAAGAACTATTTGTCTGATAAGGCCACTCAGGCTATGTATGCTGTTGTTAAGCAAGCTCGCTTATTTAACTTATCTATTGAATGTCAGCTTCACTTATTTGATAAAACTGTATTACCTATTCTACTGTATTGTTGCGAAATTTGGGGATTTGAAAACTGTGATATACTAGAAAGAGTACACCTTAAGTTTTGTAAAATCTTATTAAATGTTAAAAAATCTACACCAAATTTTATTGTCTATGGTGAATTAGCAAGGTATCCACTAACTACTCACATTAAAACAAGAATGGTCAGTTTCTGGGCCAATTTTCTAACAGGTAAAAGTACAAAATACTCGTATTTGATTTACAGACTTATTTACAACTATCAATCAAATGGTGTGACACTTAAATGGATTCGTTATATAAAATCAATTTTTGAAAACTGTGGTATGTTAGATATATGGTTATCAAACAATTTTGTAAACAAAACTTGGCTTACCAACTCTGTAAAACAAAGGTTATGTGATCAGTACGTACAACAATGGCATTCTGACATTAATAATTCAGCTAAAGGTATCTCATATCGTTTGTTTAATGATAATTTTATTTTTCATTCTTATTTATCTTCCAATATTTCCGTTAAAAACAGGATAATTTGTAGTAAATTTAGATGTATCAATCATAAATTACCAATAGAAACAGGTCGTTGGCAAAATGTCCAAAAAGAAAATAAGATCTGTAATTTATGTCACAGCGACCTTGGTGGTGAATATCACTATATTATGAATTGTAATGTTTTATCTGATATTAGAAAAGTTTATATACCTTCGTATTTTATACTCAATCCTAATATTTTGAAATATCATACCCTCTTCTCTACCAAAAAATTGTCAGTTTTGAATAACCTATGTAAATTTATAAGTATTATTAACGAGAGGGTCTCCCCTCCAAGGTAATTATGTTAATTGTGTTAATTATATATATTGTAAATAACTCACGCATGTAAATTGATTATTATATATGTTTGTTACTTATATATTCTCTATGTTGTAAATATACAATGTGAGAAATAAAGAACTTGAACTTGAACAAAAAGTTAGAGCATCAAGCATTCATGACTATTATTACACATTGTCTATCAAACAAATAACTAATAATCTATCTTCATCTTAACCGGGTATATGAAAGCTTCAGGTCTATCTGTTAATTCATTAATCAATATCGATTACATAAGTACAACTAGCACAGAATTAACCAATACCTAGGTTACAAAACAAGTTATTTATCTGTACTGTGTTCCTGTACTATGCAATATTAAGTTATTGTAAAAACTTTTTTTTCCTTTACATGGATATAATTTGACCATGCGAAATATAAAACATACAAAACAAAGTAGATAAAGATTTTTTTTCACTTACCTTAATGGAGAATGTTCCTGAAATAATAATGCCTTTTTGTCGATTTTACAATATATACGTTCTTACATGCGCGGAATGATCAAATAAATATATATAATAATTTTGTTTTTGCAGTTAAAACAATGACATTCTAGAAAAGTTTAACATTTGCTATTCACCTCGTTTTTCAATTATAATTTGACGCATGTAGGGTATAAGTTTATGCGTTTATACTGTATTGTATTTACATTAAATCCGTTATACAGATAATTTACCGCGATTTATTGTCACTATCATTACATCTAAGGTCTATATGATTGATCTAACAGAGTGTCAGTAAAATTACATCCTGTATTTGAACGGCAGCAATACTCGCCACGTATTTTCGCGTGACCTATTTATCATAACTTATTTTAGTACGTTATAAACACCACATTACACAATTTCCTGTAGAACTAGTATTGTCAGAAACCCATGGCTGACATTTATTCATTATCTGAATTTACAAGCCATAGGTTTTCAATGATGATGTTTTAATCACATTTCCCTTTTATAATATACGTAAACATAAATCGTTGCAATTATGCATTAAAGTAAAAGCATGTTGATTAACGAGCAGATCTTCATCTTGTAACCCCCCCGCCCCCTTAAAATCTATGTAAAATTTTTGAAAACATATTTTCGCATGTAGAAATGCTCAAAATGATTTCGCCATTTAAGGCTATTTCAATCGAACTTATAATATTACTGGGTACAAAATAAAGTCTTTTCGATTAACGACATCTTTTTAATGACCACAGAAAAGACTTATCAGTCTCAAAGGCTTCTCTGCGAAATAATGTCACTTTAAGATTAAATTACTGAAAGTAATGAAAATTAGTTAGCCAGTTAGTACCATATAATAGAAAATTATCATATAAGTCAAAACATGTCTCCGACAGGGTTCGAACCAACGACTACTTGATCTTTACGCCAGGCTAATTTATCTTCATGCTTCTACATGTACTTGTTATCAAGTTTTTCGCTCCCAATGTTTATTTTTCCCTACGAAAAGTATTTCGTTTTCACACTTCCACGCATTGATTTATTGTTCGTACGCAATGCCATATTTCAATGCATACAATGCCAAAATTCACGTGACTTTATAGTCTGCAACAGTGATTTAAGTAGAAATACGCATATAGTAAAACACCATCTGTCTTTATTTCCGTGTAATAATGCGTTTTAATTTCTATCTATGAGTTTATGATTTCGACCATTGCTGTACCCTCAGGACAATATACAGGGCGAAGTTTTATGCATGCCACGACATTTTGCATCGGTTTTTAGATTTCCTGTAAAATTGGCTTTTATTCTTAAATGCCATGAGTGTTAAGCACAAGAACAGTCATAACATTTTACTACCTTTTTTAAGTCAGACTCGACCTTGGTTCGAACACTGATCTTCTATTTTCAAAGAGCACTCTTCCAACCCAGCTACCACATAACTTGTGTCTAAGGTCGACAATTATGTCATAGTGACCAGGCGGGCTCAGTACGAGAGTATTGCAGTTCCCAAAAAGTATTTTGTTCATACATTACGGGCAAGTATAGTAAGTAAGTTAGTAACATTCTTTTTCTTTCTTTTTTTCTCAAGACCATTACTGTATATTTGATTTGTATGTTTATATGTTTCTCTGTATTGTTTATGTACAATGTGAGAAATAAAGCTATTATTATTATTATATTATAGTGAATTGTTGTTTTAAGCCGCATCAAAAATTTCGCAGCTATTCGCGACAAGTATACTAAATATATACCAAATACCTTCACAAACTACACGCACTCCACAAAAATTGTTTTTAGATTCATCATCGAGCTTTTAAAACAAAACTATAGTGATTAGAAATTTTGCAACATTTAACCAAACAGCCAATAGTCTAAGCTGCATTGCAAACAGAGAAGGATTTCTATTATACACCTTATGTTCATAAGGTAATAGAACTAGCTAATGTTCATAAGGTATTGAATCTGGAATGATTCTTTCGAGAAATATCAATTAATAAAAACAAAAACTGATTTTTTTTAGTCTATTTATTCTTTAAGAAATAAAAAGAGTTTGCAATTCACAGTGAAAAAGAGAAATTTGATTCTCTTCTATTTTGAGAGAGAGAGAGAGAGAGAGAGAGAGAGAGAGAGAGAGAGTAAAAATCAATACAATCAGCTGAAAAAAAAACATTGTAATAATTGTTTTGGCAAATTTTCTTCTATCAAATTGTCTTCCTGGTCTGAATTAAAAGTTTGAAAGCTCCTTTACATATGTAATTTTTGTTGCCATTTTTTTTGTGAAGGCTTATTGTAATTTTAAATAGCTCTAAATGGCATTACAGGGGTCTTCATACTCCTAAACCACATAATTAAAAACACCAATTAAAGATAAATTAGTTTTAACCATTGATTTTTTGTATCCTATCGAATTTCTAACAAAACTGTTTGAAAAAAAAACCCGAACAAATTTTGTAACGTTATCTGAAAATTTTGAAAATAAATGGTTTAATAATGATCGAATTTTTCACCAATCCGTCTATAAATATTTTGACAAAAAGACGTTAAAAATTTCCGTTTTGGGGTTTTTACAACTGTTAGTATCAAGATAGTATTAGATATCTTTCATGTATACTCTTTGCTAATGGAATATAGCATTTGTTTAGCAATTGAAAATTCAATTATTGTCGAAAACTATTCTATTGTTCAGAATATAACACAGTTTGTTTATGCTCAACATAAATATGATGGATATATATTTAGTTTCAATTAATATCCGTATTAATGCCTTTTGTCAGTTAGTTTGTTTGAACGGTTGTTAAACCCTTTTTAAATGGTTGCTCATATATACTACTGCGATGTGGAGATGGGGTGTAGGCAGGGTGACTCTTTTTCATCAATATGCTTTCCGTGTTCTTTTCAAACAGAGAATCCAGACGATCTTTTTCCATGTACATTTGATGTATCGAGTTCAGAAGCTGATCGATTCTATCGGGGAAGTCGTCGATTTTACCTTCAACGGTCTCGGCCTGATTGTCGTTAGGGTTCCACGTTCTAGTATTGGGCGTTCCAAATCCAGTCCACATTTTGAACCGGTTCATCATGAATTCGACAATTTCATAATCATTACATTGCTTGGTATTGTCAACGCGAACGGCACCAAAGGTTTCGTTCAGAATCGAGAGGAACATGTTGACAATGATAAAAGTAATAGTCAACACGTAGAAGAATATACAGATTTGTGTTAGAACCGGGTCTACCATAATCATCTCGTAGATATCAAATTTACCCATCATCATAACAATGCCAGATTCCACTGAACTTATAAACGTTTTGAAGTCTTTGATGTTAGCAACATATATCAGATAAAATACCTGTATGAAAGCCAGGAAAACGATGTTGAAGATAATACTAAAATGCATGAGATCTTTGCAGGATGCTTTCAGAGTTGACGCCAGCAAGGACATTCGTTTGTTGAATCTCAAGAGTTTGAGGAATTTTAGGGACGCCAAGAAAACCAACCAGCCTATCATGTAGCTCATCATTTCCGACCAATACCCAACATACTGGAACTTCATGTACTCGTTACCATGGCTTATTCTAAACCTTTCAGTTAGTTTATTGACCTCAAACAGTCTATAGAAATAGATAACGGTTGCCGATACGGACATGAAAATTATTGCAACTTCTACAAGATTCCAAAACTCTTTAAAATAGGCACATCGGTCTCTATATATGGCACGGGCTTCTTTCACGAGGAATACGACAATAAATATGAGATATATTATTTCACACGCAAGTTGAAATAACATAGCTGAGTTCATGTATGGTAGCAACATGGCTGGTTCAAACCTATAGGACGGAAATAGACCACCACTTGGACGGAATTCAGACAGCAACATCGATATAGAGAATAAGTTTATTCCCGGATTCATGGCTGTAAATTCAACAAATACAGCTCTCGTATATCTATCAATCCAACCCTCATCCCTTAACTGTAACATTTTATTTCTTAGAACAGTCGTATTACCCTTCAATCTGACAACATATCCACCTCCACTATACACCGCCATTTCTCCCCAGTACGGATACCCATTGAGTTCAGACGCGCGTTCATACTGATATTCTTCTCTCGTTATATCTGCGCTAGCATTTCCGGTCATTGGTTTCCAACCAATTTGGTAGGTTCCCTTATCTTCCTGAGTCATTGTATATTCGCTGTTACATTCCAATATGACTTTTCTAACAGGATCTGGAGTTCTACATGTATCTAAAATAGTAAAGTGAAAAAATTATGTTTACATCCCAGTCAAGATTCTTTCACAAATATTAAATCGGGGATTTAGTGATGATTAAGCAAACCAGAGTGTCCCCCTCCCAAAAAAGGCTGAAAGATAATCAAGCAAATTCGATTTTTGTAACTACAAGAATCAGTCCCCAATGACATTTGAACCTTTGGTGAGGGACTCTTCATCTGTAAACGTGCGTTAAAGCCAAACAATGTTGAACTGATGTTTATAAAGCTTAATAAATTTGTTTACATTTTTTCGATGAGACGAAACTTTTAGAGGCATTGAAATAGTTGTAATTGTTTTCTCTGACAAACTATATGAATATCACTTTTATGCTACCGAATTGCGGTAAAATGAGGTGACGTCGTCAGCTATAGGTTTGATGCAATTTGTCAGTTTTAATCAAATTTTGTATTCATGTTTTTAATCTCAGGAATAAAATTAATACGTATTCTAGTTTCTCTGTAAAGACATATGTATTAAACATTTTTTGTTTGAGGATTAAAACCATTATTAATTTAACATGTCGAAAATGGCAATGTTTACAACGGAAATGATATTCTTGGTGAAGCCTTAAGTCGTATGCGCAAAAGAATTCATCGTCTGTATTGTTTTTTAAAATGTAAAATCCCTATCAAATCCTGGATGCGCATAGAGATAATCAATTACTAGACTCAAGAAAGTGAAAATGTGAAAATGCCGAACTGAACTCAAGATTATCTATGGAAATCTATTACAATTTACTGTCACAAACACAATGACTCTAACTATAAATGTTTTTTATCAGAGACCGAGGAATGTCTAAGTAGGAAAAAACCATCAAGAGCCTGCAACCCTCGATAATTATTATTTTTCACGATTTTTTTAAAATCAGATTATAATTACTGGGAACCCGAGATTAAAATTGGTAACCAGCATAGTCCAATGAAAACAGAAACTAAAGCTATTGAGCGAACATTATTCAAGATAGCGTCTCAAGATTCTATAAATTGGCACAATGACCTTAGTTACAAACGCCTCATTATAAAATTGTACTTGTTTGACCAATTGACCGCAAATTATTATTTCACAAGCCTTACGAATTATAACTTAACTGGTAGTTCGATTTCTACAAATGATACAAAGTTAAAGGCAAATATAACACTTTAGAATTAGCTCAAACTTGAAAATAAACAATGTATTGCTGAAAAACAAGTACATACCGTAAAATAAGAAAAGAAAAAAATTAAAACGCAATTAAGGACATCTAGTTGTTTAGTTTATTTAGAAATCAAAACCAGTATTGCAGTTACTGTTTTCTCGAGACAATCAGTTATGAAATGATAAAGGGCATCAGACTTCCGGAGAATACTACTGCTCTTTGGCCCGCAATGTGGGATTGAGTTGGATTCGAACTGAAGCGGTAAGAGACACCGTGGTCTCTCTGCTGGCGTTTTAACAAACAAGACCCCTAAGTAATTGAAAACGTTTTGAGTGTCGACTTTTAAGTAATCGAAATGTGCACGTAATTGTTTCATTTAACACGTGCACATTGTTTTGTTTTATTACACACATTCATTTTGCATACCTACCTCTTTGAATTCGAACCTGCCGCATTGTTGCATACCCCATTAATCTCGATTGCTTGTCATTAATATAGCCCCTCATTAGTAACGGTGGATCAGCATTATAATATGTACCGGCTCTTATACCATTTATCAGTCCAGTGGATGCCCAATTCCAAAAATCATCCTTGTTCTTCATCTGAAAAACAAAATGAAATCTAGAATTAAAGATGAATCATTCGTCAACAGTCAGCTTTACCAAAAGTATACCACACGAAAACACATGACGAATGAAAAACAGTTCAACAGTAGACGTATTGGGTTCACCTGAGTATTACGTGATATCCCCTTAGGTTTGTGTGCATCATATATAAAATTGTATCAACTGATTTGTTCCTGTACATGTTGAACAACGTTTTTGTGATTTTGAAAGGTATTACTATACATTTTTAATATTCACAAACGGCAAGAGTATTTTATTACGTGGTTTACATGAAAAACTCGGTTGTAATACAATTAAATTACCTTGATGAACCATTGGCTTGTTTCGTTAGTAATAATAAATACACGCTCCATGCTTGATTTGTATAAGAACATATTGTAACTCCTGTTTCTGTAGCTTATGACCAATAATATCCACAGGAAAAAGGCATAAAAGACTATTTCTCGTACGATGGCCCACATTTTTATCTCTTTCATTCTTTCTTCTCTAGCACGTTCGAGCTGTTTCGGGTCTGGTGGTTTGTATCCAACCTTACGAGGCCTTGTGACACCAAATGCTGAAAATTATTAAAATGGAATTAAAAAATATTGCAAATTAATATTGTGTTGTTACCAATGTCCAGAACAATTGAGAGTCAACATTATATAAAAGTCAAATGTAGACATTAGATCTTGTAGCTAGGAGTGAAATGGAATGATGTTGTAATTTTTAACGTCTCAGTCGAGGTTATTTCATTTATTTCGACACATTCAGCTCTCGAAAAGCGGGGAAAACCAGAGGTCACTATAAACACCACTGGCTTTTTGTAAGTTAACCGACAAGCTTGTATATCAGAATTATCAAATGTTAGAATCGAACCTAAACAACAAGAGGTGTAATGATCCGTCATCACGCGCTGTAGTCTATTCGGACAATGGTTTATTGTATCGGTGTGGTTATATAATATAAATATTAAATGCTCGAGTAAAGTATTGCACTGAAAACCAAACTTCTACTTAAGATGATATTGTGTAAGAATATCAAAACGTTGTGTCTACTATGGAAGAGTCAAACAGGAAATAGGATCTATCGTTGATAAGCATGAATTTCATATATCATTCACAATGTCTATTTACGTTGAAGAAGAAGCTAAATAGGTGTTTTTTGCGAGCGACGTTTTTCTGGTTTAATATCAAGCTAGATTTCATAAAAAGAGATGAATCAAATCTAGAATATCACATTTTGCGTAGAAACAGACTATAAACTATTTACTACATTTGTGAGTTGTTCAGTGTTACATTCAAATCTTGTTTTATCGTACCTTCAGTTCTTTCATGAAGATAATCTTCATCCGTAGAAAGTTTTGGTTTCTCTTCGTCATCTTCGTCTTCATCTTCTCCACTTCCGGGATTTTTTACAATCAATGAAAAGAAGATAGCCACCAAGAACACCTAAACAAATTAGATTAAAATGTTAATATCACGAGTCTTAAATGATTAACGTTATATGAATATGCTTATATCTCTCAGAAAATGTGTAAGGATAATTCAAATGTTCTTATTTTTAATGATGTAAAAGGAAATTTATGCACAGGTTTCACATATGGCAACATATAACAAAATAACTATCACTGTCTAACGGATATCACAAAAAACATAAGTAAAACCGAATACTGAAAACATAATGAGAAAAAAATATGACACATGAAATATACTGTAATTCCCGAATTTAGACGGATAAAATAATGTAGATTGAAATCCAGTCGGATTTTTAATCATATTCACTTACGAATTAAACAAAGCAAATAAAAGTCAAATACATCTACACTCGGCTAAACACTCAAATGTAGGTCCTATGTGCTAAAAAGAAATTTATGTTGTTTTCTGATAACACTTACTTTGATTGGTTGTGTTATAAACACAGATGAAAAGAAGGAAATCAGCAAAGATGTAATCCATTTCTTGCATTTCACGTCCTGGAAGGAGATACCGTAAAAAGTGACAAAGGCTGCAGATACTAAAGTTGCCAGAATAAGCAGTATCCAAGCAATGATGGTAACCCACCATGGAAGTTCTAGCTTCTTTTTCTTTTTACCATTGTTTTTAGCGACATCAACAATTGACATGGAAGTTCCTGGCCGGGAACATGAAGTGTCTGGCCTCTGGTGTCCTTCCAACAACTGAGATGACGTCACCGGTGGAGAATTGTTTCCGCTTTTAATAGTAGGATTTACATCTGTCATTGAAGTTGCTGATCGGGATTTGTGATGTAGGGCTTCTTCAACTCTTGATGGCCGTTTCTTTCGTGGTCGGGATTTTCGGAACAGCAAAATTATCAAGAAAGTGATTGGAAAGACAATCAGATTTGACGCAACTCCTATAAATATCTACAAAATAAAAAATTCTTTTTATAGTAAAAAAGTGAAAAAAACCCATCGAAACCATTCCGATTCAGCGGGTCATTTAATATCATATACAGCAAATGGGAAAAGTTTGAAAATGCACATGCTTTTAAATAATACTTATCTTTAAAATACTACAGTTTGTAAAGTTTATATTCTTGTTTAAAATTGTATAATTTTCCCGAATACCAGAACCATATCACCGTGGAAAATACCTTTTCTCCATTATTCATAACTCTAAATAATAATGGTTTACTTATAAAACTTATTTGTTATTAATAATATATGGTTTACACTTTATTTTATGTTTTATCTTCTTACAGTTTTATTGTGTAATTTAATGTTTATCGGCATTATAGTATATGACAGATTTAGTTATTGTCACCCATTACGGAAAAATAATGTTCTAATTCAAGTAATGAGGATCAGCGTTGAGTGACTCTTTTGTCAATATTCTTTGTATTGTATTTGCCTCTAGCTATAGCTACCCGCAGGTTTGCCTCTAGCTACCCGCGGACATTACTCACATAATATAAACATATTTGTTATAAACACATTTGTTTGTAAATAAATATATTGTGATTTTATTGAGAACGGATATTCAGACTCGCTTGGGCTGTCCATCGAGTCACATGTAAATATTGTACATAAAGTGTAAAAATTGTATATGGAGTTACGAGTTATATTTTATTTCAAATTATTAGATAACCGACCTACAACAAAAATTTAACGGTTATAACCACCCAAAACGTTTCCTTTGCTGTAAATCTGATTTACTTGAATAGATTAAGAGCGTTATGCAATTAGCAAAAAATGAACAGATAACTGATTTACGAAATTAATGAGTGCTTGCATATTTTATAACTTGAATAAACAATACAGCATGGCCATGTCATACAAAAAATATAAACTCTGTGTGTGTGTGTGTGTGTGTGTGTGTGTGTGTGTGTTGTAAAACTTGATTTGTTTAGTCATACTATTTACTATTTCAATATGGACGTACCTGTTCTGTTGTCAGTGCAAAAGGCCCAAAGGTTAGAGCATTAGCCGATTCCGTCTGCTGACCATACCACATAGCATTTGTTAACATGGACATATATAGCAAACAAAGACAACATGATACTCGCTGAACTCGTGTAAACCTGCTTTGAGGTGGTCTTGCTACTACAGAAAACCATAAGTGCCCATCACTGAGACTTTTTGTAGTTCTCTCAGTAAAGAGGTGACTAAACTCCGTCATTTGTTCTTTACCAGCGACTGGGATCACTCGATCAACCTTTATTAAATATATAATTCTGTTATCAATTTCATAATACATAGTACATAATAAAGACGATCGTGTTTTTGACGCAAGGTCTGTATATACAAGAGAGATTTTGTACTGTGGAAATCTAAAACAAACTACAATTATATTTTTTCAATAAAAGATAATTTTTCTTATTGATTGTTGTGAAGCAAACGTTTAGACCGTGTGTGTGTGTGTGTGTGTGTGTGTGTGTGCAAAGCAAATTAAAAGTTCCTGGGTACCTGACCATCATCTTCTTCGACTGCAAACCACCTGTTGCTTATGAATATAAACTTCTCGTCAGTTTGGACATCACGAACAACAAAACTTCGCATATACCATGACGCAAACTTTCCTTTTCCAGAATTGTCATGCCATACTCGAAGGTAGTTTAAGTTTCCAAGTGGTCTGCAAATGTTTCAATAAAAACAAGTCAATTATCAAAATATACTATATATGGTACTTTTACTGTAAGACTTAACAAAACAGACAGAATTTATGCTTCTAAGCACCAAGGTCATTAGTGAATACTTTGCTTTGTACGGCAATGGACTTAAAGCACTAGAAACCTTCCTTTTTTATTTCCATTTCGAATTCTTACCATTGAATTTTGCCAGTTTTATCTACAAAAACTCTAAAACACTACCCTTACACGGCTCCTGGAACAGCCAGATAAATGGCGTCACATATGTAATTGTAAACAAGTCTCAATGACTTATAGCTCATAAAAAGAAATTTGCCTCAAAAAGATTTAAAGATCAAAATCATTGCAAAATTTAACCAACATCACCCTCTTAGAATGGATATATAAAACATAAAGATACTGAACGGACAAATTTAAGGCCGTGTTGAGATAAAAAGACAATGACAGCGTGCAAATGAGTCGATGTCGTTAGATCATAATGGAACTTTTTATATATTAATACCTTGGACAAGCCATAAGAAATCCATCAACATTTCCTCGTTGGAATATTTTCCTCTTCTCGTCTGTTAATGATCTTACATCCGTTTCTTCCAGTTCACCAGATAGAATAAAATGAACCTAAGTAATAATGTGTCAAAATAACAATTTTTTGGAAAATTCTGTATTTATTTTAAAATAATAATAATAATTTATATTGTGTTTACTAAGTTAAACTTTCAATGGCGAACCAGTTTGTGAATAGCAAAAAAGGCATAATTAGGTTAACGAATTATACGAATTACGGAATGGGATTCAACATGTGACAGGCGGGTTGACATTTTCACTACAAAAATCAACCCGAGTTAGATTCTAATGAAAGCTCTTGCGATCAATGAGCGTCCTTTTAAACTTCTTTGTCCAGTCCAAAGATAAATAGCTATATATTATGAGACACGGTTATATAAAAAGGCCATCTGATTGCATGGTTGACTGAATTAGAAGAGAGTAATAATAATAACAAGGTGTTTAACAAATATTTAGAACAAGATCTAGTGCTTTCGATGTTGGCATTTTCTATTTAAATTACTGCTAGATTAACTAAAGCACTAAATGAGAAATGAATTTTAAAACCGAATCAAGAGTATAGCGAGAAATGTTTTATGGTAAAATTGCAGATATTTGGAAAATGAATAAAAAATTCAGTGTTTGTAACCATCTAATGTTGCACAAGAATAAAAATTAAAAAAAAAAACACTTTAGGTATAAATGTAAAGAATATCCGATGTAAAGTACAAACCTTCGATTCAGTACCCGCATTCCTGCGCATGCCCGTTACAACTACTATTTCATAGTAATACTTGTCACGCGGATCATTATCTTTTAATGGTGCCAAACCAAGCTGAAATACAAAAAGCCACCATAGCTTATAAAAAATCAATGACAAAGTACGTTATACATCATACAGGTGGATGTTAAACGTGAATATTTATTTATCATATCGTCACCATGGCAAATTATAATTTTTTATTATAAAACAGTTTTACTTAAGACGTCAATGCTTTTCACACTTTAAAGTATGTTGTATGTACTCTTATCTAAGAATAATTCTCGAGACAAATTTGACCCTCCTCTAACAACGCCTCTACTCTTTCATGGAATTTCATTACAACGCATTTGTTCTTAAACGTTGTACCTAGATTCAAAAGTTGAAGGTACATACAATAACAATTGATGTCAATTGCAGTATGTTAATTGCTGAAGAAAAAGGCAATGTACACTATACACTGGAAATGTAATCTACTTACAAGAAGCCGGAAGGTTTCGGAACATCATTTTATTTTTGTAACATTTAGAAATTCGATAAGCAGACCTGAGTAGTCTTAATCAAATCATATTGATTGATAAACCTTTCAATATTATGTTTGTTAAAGTGCCGTATTCAAATATTCAATAAAGTCTATTTCACTCACTTTTTCCACGTCCTTTTTGTCTTGTCTACGTGCCCATATAACAGTTATAAAATATACTAAAGCTATAATGATTTCAGTGATGTAAAGAGTTGGATTCTTGAAGAAATCAGCATTAGAAAATACAAAGTTCCAATCTATCGTATTTGGTACAACCGCCCAACCACCTGCAAATGTTGTGGCGTGATTGCATATACATACAACATGTGCGCTCGTTGTCATGTTAGATACCTAATAAAAAGTAATTGAATATATACATAATTAATTGTCACTTGATTAAAGTAAGTAAATTAGAAAGTAATTTCTGTCTTTATCATATTATTTATTATTAATGAATAAATAAATATTTAACTAAATAAATAAATAAGGTTTCGCTTTTATGACATACATTAAAAATTATCATTTTCACCGAAAGTCTTTTGCGTATGAGCGTTTTACAATAATATTACTAAATTATAAAGGATCATTTACAAAATACGCAAAATGGATCCAGAGGAGTCAACATATATAACATATATGTCATAAATCAAGAAATTTACTTTATCTTGTGTAAAAATAATGTGTGGTTGTATACTTTGAAACTTTTTAGAGAGAGGGGGCGAGAGAGAGAGAGAGAGAGAGAAAGATTCGAATATGTTACACACAAGAGACAGAGGGAGAGAGAGAAAAATATTTGAATGTTACATACCACACATCCTTCGCAGCTCCAATCTCTCACACTGGTGTCCCACCATTTACAACAAGCCTCCATTATCTTGATGGTGTAGTTTGTCATAAAATCCGTCTTTTTCAATGTTGTTGGTACAGAATCATTATTTGGATAGCTGTTGTGTTCAGAAACGGTAAGTTGCCTCAAACCAACATACACTTTACCCTTGAATCCACCAACTGTGTTTGTATTCACAAAACACGTGTAAGGATCGGGATGTGTCGAATTACCATGGAAACCTTATATAACATATTAAGGTAATAAAATTTATAAATTACTGTATGTTTAATTCGTTTCTACTTCAATACTTACTACTGAGTTATATATTAGATGTATATGTATTTAACCATATCTTCCTTTTTTTTTAATTAAAAAAAATATCGATAAAGCCATATTTAAGTATGACGAATAAAATATGTAAAAACTGAAAATTGTTACAGGTACCCTCTTTTCTATTATACATGTATTTGGCTTCTTTTTGATATTACAATCTTTACCACTCTCAATACCAATACAAAACTAAACTTACAATGTGAGGGACACAATTATTTATATGTTGATTGTGATTCTTACATGCTACAAACTGGTTAATGTTCTCTTCAATAATAAAAGATAGTATTGGTGCTCGGGTTATTTTACAGCATACATGACAGATTGGAACAATTGTTTTCGTCGGAATATTTTTAGCTTGCGTGTCTAGCGATGTAAATGTATAATTTTAAATAAATTTTTCTACTGTGCTTTGGTTTATGTTCTTTTTTAAAGACTGTTTGTCTTTCTTTGAAATGAAAGGTAACTGCTTATTTGCTTATTAAACAATTCAATATGTTTAACACTTACCAGCCAGTGCAAAATCATTGGGAATCATGCAAACAGTGTCAAACTGTCGAGTGGATACATCTGGATGATCACCAAACCTTATAACAGCTAGGAATTGTACACTTTCATCATCAAGTCGAAACTGAATTTGAGCTGAACCACAAGAAGTTGACATTTCATATGAATTATAAAAGAAATATTCTTCCTCTCTTTCAGGAATAAATGGTACCATGTATTCTGCATTTTCAATAGGCATATATTTATCAAGTGGGATTTGTATTATTAAGTTGGCTTCAGAGTTCCCGTTCCCAATTTTAAGAGCATTGCCATTGTCGTCAAAAGCTTGAATATCAACCGAACCACTGTTTGGAGACAAATCTGCTGCACCGTTAGAATAAGAATTGGGTAGAAAACTTGTAGATTTTCCCTAAAACAAAAGATATACATATCGTAACATGAGCAAAATTCAGCATTTAGTTCCTTGGACATTGATGGTGATGAATTTTTCGAGTGGAGTGGAGAAATGTGTTTAACGCCCAAGTCCAAAGTCTTTCATTTTACCAAGACTGTAAACATGAGATGGTGGAGAAAATCGGAGCTCCAGATAAGACCATCGACTTTTAGCAACAAACAGGCAAACTTTCTCACACTAGAATCTGCGCGAACGGAACTTAAACCTAGGCGGTAAAGGCACTGTAACCCGTCGGCGCGCTTTAGACCTCTAAGTCGCCGACGCCCCTGAGCAAGCTTTAGAGACGAAATTTACAATTTTAATGTTAATAAAATTTCGCATAAACCAAAATAGAAAATTAAGAAATTGAAATAACTGACAGTTTAATTTTTTTTATATGGGACCTAACCAGTTACAAACTATATGGCCACTGTTAAAACGTCTTTTTACTGTCACTCACAGTGGAATAAAATTATATTTGCATTATTATTATGTGTTTGTAAATCCGGGTTAAACTGGTTTCATACCATACCTGAATCATCACTATTTGATCGCTGCTGCAACTATCCAAAAGTTTACAGAAGTCTGTTGGAAATGTCACTCCACCATCTCCTAAATCAACTACTTTATCCGCAAGTTTGTTTATAGGAGTTTTATCATAACTAATGGTCACTTTGTTCCCTTTTAGTACTACCGGCTTCTCTCCAGGAACCATAGCGTTTAGGAATACTTTTCTAAGCGTATTTTCAGCGTTATCAGAAAAAGATTCAAAATGTTCTGACTGTAAATAAAACAAAATATAACACTAAGTTTTGAAACAAAAAGTGTATTATACATAACAATAACTTTTCAATGTAATATCTTCGGAAAGCTTTTCTGATGAATTGTATTCACAAATGTATTTATATCTTTTTATCTTTAAAGCTGATTTACGTATCCCTATCCAATTTATATATAAACGGCGCATGTTTTCTTAACTATGCTTTTCATAAAAATGTAATACTGGATTCCATGATAAAACCTTTACTTTTGGCAAAATTCACGAGGAAACCTACTGGTAATTGATCTACTAAAGATAATCTTTTAGAACAATGGTCATGCGATTCTTTATCGAAAACGAGGCAACGCCAAATAACACAGCAAAAGATAATGTGTTCAAGAGTAACGCGGCTACTTTGTTGTGCTTATCAAAGCCAAGCTGCTGTTTTATTTACAGCCATTTTTCAATTTGAGCCTGGCCGATTTAAATCCTTAGAGTCAGTGTGTCTTAGTTGGCTTATGTTCTTTTCTGTTTTCGTTCTCGCACGAAGATGTTTTCTTTAAAGGGTACCTGTAACCAAAAATTTTTTTATCACAGTTGTTTTATATATTATTTAAATATAACAATATTGAAAACCGCATCAAAATTGGTGACAAAATAAAAAAGTTATAGCGGTTTGAAATCCACATTTTATAACTTTCTCTTTATCGAAAAGTGAAACGCCTCGTTTTGAGTTATAAACCTGTGACGTCATTGCAGTATTAGAAGTAGTGTCTAACATAATAGACAGTAGTAACGATGATGATATGTTGACGTATGTAGAAGAAAGTAAAGACTCTGACATGTACCTATTTATGTCAAATAGTTCGTCATTATTTCGGGAAGCAGCAGATAATCTTATAAGTGATGAATTTGGAGTAAAACCGTTATTTATTCGAACCAGAAACGGACGAATCTGATGAACCTATTGAGTCGAGTCCCGACCTGCATTTGGTTGCATAGCTGTTGAAAAATACTTGACGAGTGTTAACTTGTCAATAACACGAAAAATGATTATATCTGTGACTTAAGAAAATAAATTATTTTATGAAGTCGGACTGGGCAGACTCGAGAATTACAATAAGTTGCATAGCTATTACAAAAAATACGCGATTAGTTTTAACTTTAGTTGATACAAGTCAGGTGACTATATCTTCCGGCTCTTTAGGTAGTATCAGTAGTAGTCAAATACAGGAAAAATTAATTTTATCTTCGACATTTTAAAATGAATTAAATATCAAGTCGGACTGGACAGACTACCGGATGAATATTATGGAACTTACTGTGGTGTCATGTGCTGATTTTGAATTTCTATTAAAATAATGCATTCAAAATTTTGAATTTTGAATGCATTATTTTAATAAAAATTCGAAATCAGCACATGACAGTGGCACCGGGTAAAAATCAATACATAAAAAACCAATCGCCTATGTTCTTTTGTGCAATGTGTATTGACAGTTGAAATTAAATGACCGTGATGTAGAAAACTTTTAAGTAGTCTAGCGGCATCACATTTCCTCGATAATTGGAAAATGTTCACACAATTAAAGTTTGTAACATAGTTCTTTTCAACTGTCCGATGGTTAATTAATGCTGGGATAATAATAAAAAAAAAAAAGGTATTCCATCTCAAATTATTTTACGCGAAATATATCATAATTATTTAAAATGAAATGACACGGATTTTAGAATGAGACCAATAATAATAATAATAATGAATTTGTATATATAGAATAAAGAATTTAAGAATATCACAGCTAAATGTATGCCCAAGGAAAAGTGAAAACTAAAATCTAATGAAATCATATGTTGTAAGGAGATCAATAAACATGTTTTAAATAGACTAGTCTGGTCGTCAATTTTTAATTTTTGATTTTGCCTGAAAGTGGTATTTTATAATAATAATATTTATTATTATTATTATTACTATTATTATTATTGACATGAAAACTAAGAAAGAATTCTTTTTCTTACTTTTTAAAATTTACAAATGAAATATCCATTTTTCCCGAGTGAAATCTTATACTGTATATGACAAATAACGGTTACCAAATAAAATTATTTTACTTTACTCGAACTGTAAATATATTATTGTATATTACCGGTCGTAAGATAACTTTATCAACCTGCAAATCAATTTTGCAAATTATAAGTAACATCCTGTTAATTACAGGTGTGGGTCTAAATCTAAGGAATGTGTCTAATAAACAAAAGGATTAATAATAATCTTAATTATCGGTACATGTCAAACGAATGTTAATTCCACTTCGTTAAATAGTTTTCCCGTAAAATAATCATAGAAAGTTAAACTACGAGTTCGTATTTGACTTATTTTAGTAGTTAGTAAATAATATTCTGTGTAGGCATGTTACTGGTATGACGTCACAACACGGGAGCCTCGATATCGACCTTTTTGATTTGGATTTCTAGAGATGTATTAGAAAATCGCCGATAGCTACCTTATTATGGAATGAAATTTTATGGAATTTTCGCTACAATCATATTTAAGTACGACGAATAAAATATATCAAAACTGAAAATCGTTACAGGTACCCTTTAAGTCGAAGCCATTATTAACATACATGTAGAACTGCCGAGTTTCTCCAAGCTGATAAATGATCATGCCACAAACTTTTACGATTTCCAATAATTATTAGCTAGTAAGAGTGAACTTAAGAAAATGAATCACACAGATCGTATTAACAACAAAATTATACTAATAAAAATATTTTTAGAAAGACATTTTTTAAAAAATTGGTGAATTAATGCAGCTTTAAAGAGTCTTTGGCAAAGTTTAACAAGTTTTTGCATATTATAAAAACCACAAACATACCAACCCTTGTCCAGATCAAAATCCAAAAAAAAGTAAAAACTTTAAAACTGGCAAGTTTAATTATAAAAGTTAACTTCCATTAAGAAAGTGAGGCCGTGTGCTGTGGAAGGGCAAGCACATCCTGTCCAGCTAGATAATACATTTCATTGTTAACTAATGAACTACTGCGTTACCGTTACGATCTGGAATTCCTCATTAGCATTAGTGTAAAATGCCTTCGACGCATCATCTGGGTCCTCGTCGCCCTCTGGTACTCCTGAAAAAAATATTTAAACAGGATTTATTCTAGAACAACGTTGCATTTATAATCTAAAGCATGCACTCACAGATTACTCTTACTACATTCTTTTTTTACGCAAGCAAGTTTATAAGTTCATTTTTCGAAGGCAATGGTTTTCTCAGAATAATTCGGTTTCCATCAACATCCCTGAAATGACCGCCTTGCTATGAATGAAAATAACTTAACTTTGAAGTTCAACACTATACATCAACTAAACTCTTAAACTTAAATGTTTCTAAAGCACTTATAGTCTTATCGCTAGCATTAATATATAAAAACGCTCTCTTCACAGAAAATATAAGAAAGTTTATTTCTTTAGAATAAAGAACTGTTTTATTTACGAAATAAGGTAATTTTCTAATGTCCATATAAACTTGCGAAGTATAATGGACCGTCTCAATTTTTTGCATAAAAGGCGAAGTTAAATTAATGCTATTGCCTTCTCCCATTTTCTATGTAATTTTTGATAAAAGGTTTTGAAATGCACTGCTGGTGCACCTCATAAAAATAGGGTTCTCTGCTGTCATTCAAAAGGACATTTGACATCTGTCCCCGCCCACTTGTAAGGGTTGGCCATCTGACCCTGCCCATTAATCAATCTATTAAATTTGATCAAAGAACAACACAAATTTATTGCATTTTCAAGTTATAATTGATTGAACAATTACTTTTAGATAAATTTAAAAAACGATGAATAAATGAAAACGATATATAAATTTGCGTTTGAAGTTTAGTTTATCTCAACCTTTGCCTCTGTATTGATCGTAAACAAACGGCAAGTAAATTCAGAATATACACGACGTTTAACACATTTTCCCGCAAGTCAGTGACGTCACAAAGCACATACAACACTCTTTATGAAGTTGCAAAGAAAAGTTGACGTCAAATACTTTATTGAAAAAAAATGTGATTGTAAATATAAACCGCGTAAAGTAAGATATCTTAAAGATTTAAATGTGACCATTGTATTGATTGATATTTTATTTAAAATGTGCTTATATTTAGTTGAATAATTTAAGCAGTTATTCAACGTGCATATCCAGAAATAATGTCGATGCCGTATTTAGCCTATTGGTGTATAAATGGTATACTGTCTTCAGGTGGAATGATACGATAAATACAAAATTTATGGACAGCTTTTAAAATAAAAGAGATATCAATCACCACTAAGCAGATTGTGGAAGGGTAACCTAAGGTATCATGAACTCAAACGTCAGTACTTTAAAGTGACTGAAAATGTACTAAGTAGCAAATATATAAAACAAATACCAGTTAAATTTTGATGTGCCAGATGTGCACATTTAGAAATTCATTCCTCATCAGTGACACTAAGACCTAAAAGTTTGATAGTTAAAAAACATAGGCCACATACTTGGAAATTAATGAATCTAAAGTTCCAAAATTATATAAATCCAAATCTTTTAGTCGTATTTAACGATTTAATCATGAAAAAACTAAGATTTGTTTCTTCGGACAAAGCATTCTTTAGCTAGATTTTACATAATAATGTAACTTTGGATTCATTATTTTTGTTACCGTTTAGGCTTATGTGTTTGTTTCTATCAATTTTTTCGGCACTTAGTGACACTAATGAGGGATGACTTTCCGAAATGTCACATATGACACATCAAAATTAAACAAGTAAACTTTTGTTAGATTTACCTACTCCTTTTAACTATTATCACAAATGTTGATTTTATTCTGCATTAAATTTAATGCCCGTCCAAACTAAGGAGTCGTAATGAGTTTTCTCCATATGTTTTTCGATACTGTATAATTCAAACGGTATTTAAGCATCAATAACTAAAGATTAGTACTGGTACTGTTTATAGGACTTTATCATAACAAATCAACGATCAACAACCGCGTCATCATGACGACGTTGCCGATTAGCTGTACCTGTAAAGCCGGTCAAGAAAGTCATTTCAGGCTTTATTAATCCATAAAACTATACAGGAATAGGTAGAAATAATAAAGACGCGGTCGCTACTGATTCCACACTTGATCCTAATGTTCTGAATTAAAAAGACAAAGCAGACTATTTTTACCTTTCTGTGAGGTATCATAATCCGTATCATATACCGGGTTTTTGTCTTTGGTTCGTTGTAAATCTCCCTTTCCTGGATGTTTCATATTTAGGAAACCAGCCTGAAATGTATTTGTATATGATAATGACAGTGTTTAAAACCAAGTATATGACTTAGTTAAAGGATTTTACTTGCTAACATTTTTATTAGATAACTTTACTAAATATGGATTTTACGAACACATTTTTTAGATTTGAAGAGTCATTTAAGTATCATAGAAATGCAGGCGTTGCATCAATTTTGATTACTATATTCAATTTCTTATAAGTGTACTTACCTCTCTAGCGCTACTTATAAATTGCATTAATGCTTGAGCCGTAGGTGTCAATTCTTCAACTGTGGAATCGCCTGATAACTTTGCAAATGTTGATACCATGTTGGCACCAATTAACTGAACTCCTTCCTAAAATTGAAAAAATGCATTGCAATTACAGGTTCAAATTCCTTCCATCAGTTTTGTCTTCACAAAAAAAATGTGTCAATTAAAAGAATTTTATTTCATATTACTCATATTCATTTTATTCATAAAAACATATGCAATATATAATACAAATACCAGTTAAATTTTGATGTGCCAAAGTTTGATACATAAAAAATATAAGCCAAACAGTTGAAAATAATGAATCTAAAGTTTCAAAATTATATAAATCCAAATCCAGCTAGGGAATGCTGTGCATGAGGTAACAAACCTTAATTTTAAATTAATTTCAAATTTAAGACGACTGAAAATTTGCTAAATGGTACATTTTCTGACAGCAACAAGTACTGCCTAATGAGTTATGGATACCCTCGGGGAGTTTTACTCCACCAGCAGCGGTACCCACTCAGGGCTAGTAAATAAATAATTCAAATACCAGTTAAATTTTGATGTGCCAGATGTGCACATTTCGGAAATTCATACCTCATCACTGATACTAAGACCGAAAAAGTTTGATACATAATAAATATAAGCCAAACAGTTGAAAATAATGAATCCAAAGTTTCAAAATTATATAAATCAAATCCAGCAAAGGAATGCTGTGCATGAGGGAACAAACCTTAGTTTTAAATTCATTTCAAATTTAAGACGACTGAAAATTTGCTAAATGGTACATTTAGCAAGAATCATTGTAACTTTTAAATTCACATGGGATTGAAATTTTAAAAAATCAAATTTGATCATTAATATTATTCTAGTCCAAAAATTATTTCATAAGATAGAATAAAAAGGAAACAAAAAGATGTAGATGCTAATTCTTCAAGTAAAAACACCACAGGTAAACAAATTAAGAAAACAAGACATTTTTAAGCAACAACTTTAAAAGACACAAAAAGGCAATTTAAACAAAACCACTAGGAAACAAGTTATAATGAAAATAAAAACAAACACACCAGTCTTTGTCCAAATCACAATCCCAAAAACAAAATAAAAAACTTTGAAAGCAGGCAAAATTAGTTAAACACGTGAACTTCCATTAATAATGTGAGGCAAGGTGTTCCGGAAGGGTAAGCTCCTCCTGTCTAGCTAGCTACACCCGTCACGTGAAAGTCAACATTGAGAATGAAAGGAACAAGGAACTATGGTAAGTCAAATATATCCAGTATAAGTTTGGATACAGTGTCTACATACTTATCAACATTATTGTGATGACGGCCATAAAACTTTTTAAGCGCCTTCATTAGCATAGGCTTAGCAATATTCTTGCGTCAACGATTTAATTATAAGCAGTTTGCTTCGTTGTAGAAAGTCCCCTTAGTGGGATACATAATTAATGTAACTGTATTACCTGGCACGGACTGGCACATACTTCTGGATACTGAACAACTTCTGCTACCGCACTTGCTACGACAGTAACATAATCCATAGTAGTTATTGAAACGTTCTTCATAGCTTCTACTATCGATGTTACAACCTGCAATAAATATAAACTGTATATATACATCCGTTTAAGACGCAAGACAATTCAAAGTTGCATAATCTACAATAACAAAAGCAATTTTATCATATCAAATACAAACCGAACATTCAAACTATATATATATATATATTCCCTATTTGCAATATTCCCTACCTGACAACTGTCTTCTCTTTCAGTTTCATATTTTTCCTCCAGTTCTTTGTTTGTTGTTGTCTGAAAAGACGCAAAAATTGTAACTAATTCTGTACAAAATGAAATAATGCACACTTTGTAAAATACTTCGTTTGAGAAGTTAGACGTTAATTCAAAATAAAATTGTTAATATTGTCGAGATATACATTTTAATGCATCTGGTTTCCTATTATCATTCATAATTTAACATAAACAGTATAGTGTATATTAAAATTTACTCACCGTTTCGAATGCTCCAGTTCTATTTTGATAATCTGCTGTCATACCTGTTGCTGTTTGGGAAGATGCTATGCCAAGACCCTTATACTCTAAAATGTGTTTAATATCAACAAATTAATACAAATTACAAATATTTGAAATCTAAAATTTTATGTATACATACATTTTTGTTATTTATGATTTTTCTCAATTACTTATGCATTAATTAATATCAATAGTCATCTATTTATAAAAATATTTAACTGAATATCTCTTAAGTTGACTAATAGAATTTAAACAATGCGATTAAGCCACACATCTATGAAAACTTTTCTATCTAATCTTGAACTATCAAAATGGCACCTTTAGGCCATTCATGCCCCATGCATTGTGTAATTCCCATGCCGCTATTAAACGTAACTGATGTTGTTTCTTTAGAACATACCATGCAAACATTTTTACTTGCGTAAGTGGTATAGTATTGGCATGCAATTAAGTTCGATAAACTTCATCTCATAGTTTTTTTTCAACATCATGCTTTTTGGTTAAAAATTTATTCAAACCCATTTCATGTGTTTTTTATAACTAAATTTATATTATTCTCAAATTCATGCATTTTAAAAATATTTTCGAACCCATGCATTCAAAAATAAAATTTATGTTAAATGATAATTTTGATCTAGTCCACTAGTTTCACGTCTAAGTAAAAAGAAAATTGTTCATAAATATGTTCAATATTGTTACCACAGGCAGTCATACTCTACGTGCATGTTCCGTGACCATACAAGAAATACCTTTGTCTGTTGCAAACTAAACTAATATCTGGGATTTTTTCGTCAAAAGAGACTAATATCTTTTCATTCTCTGAAAGATAAATATTTCAAAATTATGCATTCATTAATTCAACAAATAAAAAACAGCCAAGCAAACAGCATGCTAATCACCTATTTGACTGTTCTTACTGGCAAGCTTAATTATTCCACTCAACATTAGGGCTTGTGCTGCTAACTCTGTCACGTCACCACGAGCGATGGCTTTGTCTAAATCGTCCTGCATTTCTGTCCTCATTGCGGAAAGGTTAGCCTTAATGGAATCAATCGACAAAGGACCAACCTGAAAAAGAAATGTATTGCATTTTAAGTCAGAAGATTTTTTAAACACAATAAATACAACTTCCTTATTCAAGATTCTTTCACTTACATCAAAGCTTTCATTTCTCAGATAGAGGAGGAAACCCAAGAACAATACCGACTATAGGCAAGCAATCTGAAAAAACTTTCATAGACTTCAAAATAAGAATCATCTAGACGGTAAGAGACACTTTTAACCGTAAGTCGTCGCTTTTGATCACTGGAGAGATCAAAGGACGGAAAAGAACCATTGTTGATAACCTGAAACAACTAGGTTTAAAATTCCGGGTTTGACTGGACAATTGTTGGTTTTAATTTATATGTACATGGGTTTTTTCTCTATTTTGCTATTATAGAATACTTAATCGCAAAAGTTTAAACTAATAAAGATATATTTACGTGTTAAATGTCTAAATAATATAATTAATTAACAGAGACATAGGTACCTTGATGCGACCTAAACTGCAAACCGTCCCGGCTCCCAACGTATCCTGAATTCGAGCATAACAATCTTCGTAGTAATTATCGTAATCTGCTCCCATCGGTAATTTAATGTTATACTGTGTCTTTTCTCCATACCTTACTTGTTTAATCAACGGATCGTCTTTGAATACACCTACACAAGTTAAACATACCAAAAACATATAGAAATTGGATCAAACATGCAAAAATGTTTCTAAATTTCTAAAATTCCAACACGATCTACAACTCAAGCGGATCGTCCTCAGTATTTTGTAAGACTGAATTTCAATAAAGGGTTTAATAAAATAAATAAATTCAATTGCAGTATTACAGTGATTGTAAACCTGATTATATTCCAACCATTTACCAGATACAGTTTTCCCGGATTTTTTCAAACTCTTTACAAAAATGACACGAAAGACTAATTACATTTTACATAAGAATAGAGGAAAACCTTGAGTATAGATTAGGTTATACTCCGAAGGTCGATTATATAAACAAAACGGAACCGATATTTTTTTTAATAAGAAATACGTCACAATCAAACAAAACATACCGGTCCACGTTTAAATCACAACTTAAAAAGTACAAACTATTTGTTTAAACACGTGAACTTCCACAAAGGAAATGAGGCTGGGTGATCCATGGAAGTTCAAGAACCTTCTGTCTAGCTAGCTACACCTATCATATGAAACAAAGTGAGAGTAAATGGAACATGGACTTTTGGGATGTCAAATATATCCAGGATAAGTTTGGATATTGCGATATTATACTTATCAACAATTTTGTGATGATAGCCATAAACCTTTTTGAGGGGTTTTGAGAATTTAAGAAATCATAAATGGAACAAAAAATATTTCAAAAATAAAACAATATCTCAAAATAAAAATAATTGTATATTATAAAGATTTGTCAACTATTTTTCGACAAAAACACTAGAAAAAATATACACATACAGTAAATTTGATATCTTTCAATGCCATTTGAATCTTCCCATCCAGTTAATTCGACGGAGAACGATGTCTGTAATGCAGTTCCTGATGAGGGTGAGATGGTACAATTTCCTCCAGATGGTGGTGTATTCACCAGTAAATCCATTGCCGACATCCCAGTTGCACCTCCCGGTTGTATGGAATAGAATCTTATTTGGTACTTTATAACGGTAGGATACTTGGCGAACAAAGTTGAGTATATAACAATCTGTGGTGAATTAATGCCTAGAAAACACAAAGTAAGTACATAATGTGTCAGTTTTAGAATACAAAATTATATATAATTAATCACATAATGGTCTACATTCAAATCACAATCAAAAACTATGAAGATTCAGTTCAAAGTCCAAAATTCTACAAAATGAGGTCGAGTGCTTCGGAAGGACAAGCTCCTACTGTGTAGCTTATTAACACCCACTTCATTTGAATGATGACAAAATTGTTTTGACGTCAAATATATCAAAGATGATTTCGGAAATCAGTGACATTTAACTTTTCAATGTTATGACGGTCATAAAACTTTAGAGCGCTTTAATAATTTTAGTCTTCCAATATCCGTAACTTTACAAAGAGAGACACTGTTCGGTTGACATCATTGCATGTTCTGATTTTGTCTTAATACATTGATTTATGTAAAACAGATTGTAAATTGAATTACAATACAACACTAGGATAAAATGTAAATTTAGTGATGAAATATTATGTCCAATAGGCTCAGTAAACATAAAAATTATATTAAAATGTTTTAGTAAATATTTTACACAAGTTGGTTGAAATTATATTCTACCATTATAACTAATCCTCTTATCTAGAAAACAATATTAGACAAACTATAAAACTTGAAATAATTCGATAAAAAAATTGATACTGGATCCATTTGACGATGTCCCATCATATATATGACACATATTTTTTATATCAATATTCAAAATGGTTAATTTAAGCACGTATATAAAATGTATTTAAACATCATATATGGTTTGTTTCCTGAAAGCAAAAAAGATGCTACAAGATTTGACTTCTGAATTTGTCACCATATTTCAAACAATACACTTTCCGAAAAGTTTAGAAACATTTGCCGTTGTCCTATCAATATAATTTATACAAGGAAATCAAATCTAGGTTTATTGGCACTGCACAATTTTCCCATATATGATTAAGAGCAATTACGTTTTTTTCAAAACTCTGATATTCAAAACCATCTAATTAGAGCACTAATCGTTTACAATTAAACTAATAATTACAGTTGAACTAATAATAACTGTTAAACTAGTATTAACTAAGTGTAATACAAATGTTGAAATTAATCCTAACCATTTAAACTATGTGGTATAAAAATAGTGTTCTTGTGACATTTTTCATTATTATCATACACAATTCATTAAACATGTTAAGGATTGCCTATTTATTTGCACAAGTCCAAAAGTCACAGCATTTAGTTGCCTCTAACTTTCAAACACATTAAATAACTTTGCAAGGTAAACTCAACAAGATTTGAAAAATTGGTTTATCCATTTTCAGATACAATAAAAAAATATGCAATTTACTTGCAACGAAAGATAATAATAGTCATGAAGCAAAGTTTCAACGAACTAGAATTAAGATAAATGTATATCGTTATTTTACAATAAAATATGCGAATGTCAAATACATGTATACGATTATTTGGAAAAAGTAATTTTGAAAATTGTACTTAAATAGTTCAATTGACTAAAGCTATATAAAAAAGAAATAAATTACTGAAACCATTAAAAGCCAACAAAATAATAAGATTTAATATTAAAAGACTTGATAATCATCTCCATTTTAAGGCGCAATGTTAAGATACGCAAATAAAAACTATTTTCTTTTGACTTTGCCAAACAGCACTTAAGAATTGTTTTCTCTATTTAATAGAGTGTGTGTGTAGTGTGTACGTGTGTGTGTGTGTGTGTTGTTAAACTAAAACTATTCATTTGACTTTTCGAAAATTTATCATCCTAGTTGCAGAGTTGTTAAAACGTTTAGTTTCAGCCCCAAGATGTTTTACTATTGTAGGTTCGAGTCCGATCAATAGCGATAGAAAGTTAGTAAGGAATTTTTCCTACTTTGAAGTTCTTGAATTGGTTGCTAGGTGACAGTTTAATAGGACTGTGTAGTCCCAGATTTCTTATGTGACATCGCATGCGAGTATTATAGAAGTATAAGGCAGCTTTCATATTATAATGCATCACATGAAGCACCATAAATAAGATAAATTTTCTAGCCACGAAAAATGTTGATATGAGGAAATGTAACATTTAAACTAACCAAACTACAATACTAAAGATCTCATATAATAAGAATCCCACACCATTCACAACCTGTAAACATAACAGATCAATTTCTTTCCAAAATAAGCCAATGGATTTAAACAGCTAACTAACAAGAGGCCCGTGGGCCTTAACGCTCACCTGAGGATATGTCCAAAATCATTTACAAAGAACTTAATTACAAAACCTTCCAAAGTTTGGAAATGCCACAATAATCAATCAGAAATATCTTGTCAGATTTCATTTACAAATAGCTGATATGCATGTATTGACTACGGTACAATGAATAACTTGTTACAAATCATTAACAATTTCAGTATACTTACGTAGACATGAATTTGACCTTTGAACGTATGACTTTGAATCACATATCAATATGGTTGTAATATCAATACCTACAATATTCTATACATGCTTGTACAAAAAAATAAAAAAAAATTTTCAAGATAATTCAAAATTTCAATCTTCTTATGCAGCTGTGACCTTGATCTTTAATCGCAAAACATTGAGCCATATATCAAATGATTGTTATATCAATGCCTACAATATTCTAATCTGCATGCCTGTACAAAAAGATGAATTAAATTGTTTTCAAGATAATTCACAATTTCAGGCTTCTTCTGCAGCTTTGACTTTGACCTTTGAATCTATGACATTGAAACAAATATGAAAATGATTGTCATATCAATATCTGCAGTATTATAATACACATGCCTATACAAAAAGATGATAGCTTTCAGGCTAATGCACAATTTCAGTCCTCCTCTGCAGCTATGACCTTGACATTTAAGCATATGACCTCGAACCATATATCAAAATGACCATCAAATCAATACCTTCGACATTATAGTATACATGCCTTTACAAAAAGTTTATAGTTTTTAGGCTAATGCATAATTTTAGTATTTATACTGAAAAAATAACATTTCAGAGGCAACAACTCCTACATAGATTATCATACAGTTGATCTATGTCCTTGACCTCATTTTACAGGTCTTTTCAAGAAAAAGTCAAAACTGAAAACCCCATGCCATTATCTGTTCAAATAGTCAAGTTTTAACAATTTGAAGCCATTTTATGAAATTCTTGAAATTCTTCAAAAACGCGTAACTCATTTTTCCACATAAATTTAAGAAATGAACAAACTGTAGGCTGACCACCCTAGAAAAGCCAAATAACGCATCAGATTTTTTTCTCCCGGGGAAGAAGATTTTTTAAGATTTTTGCCCTCTTATGTGACCTTGACCTAGTTTTGGTAGCCATGGCATCGCCATGAACAAATCTGAATTTCACCGGCCCACACATGCTTCTGACCAATTATCATTGAAATCTGTCCAGCAGTTTCAGAGAAGTTAAAAATAGGTGTTAACGACGCACGCACATACACACGCCGCGCCATGTCATAAGCTAACATGACCTTTCGGTCAGGTGAGCTAAAACTACAAATTCTGCTATTTACTAATCTAATGTGGCCATATAGCACTATGATGTGGGACAAGACACTAAACACCAAATTCAGAGATCATTTAATGAAATGCTTAACTGTACAGTTAGGTTACAATAACTATCAAAATCTGTTTTTAAACGTCGTTCATTAACAATTTTCAAACAATTGTGATAAATCGTAAAGTTGTAGGTACAAATTGTTTATATGCTAAAACAACCGGAATAATATCCAATACTACAGTAAATGATGCGCACTTACATACAAAGGGTCATGGGTTCAGACCATGCTGCTTTTTATATTGTTTTTGTACTGGGTATGTACTTGCAGGCTGATTGTTAATTTTAAATTAAGCTAAATAGGCCATAATGCTGAATATTGCGTGTAGCAATCATCGAATTATATTCTAACATTTACAAAGCAAACAAAACTAAACAGACATAATAAATTGAACTAAGTAAGCATTATAAGTTTTATCAGGTATATTATGATGTCCATGAAATACTTACTTATTGTGATATAATGATAAAATTGCTACATACGCATTGTTTTGGTTAAGAGGTTTCCCGGCATTTTAAGCTATATATAGTGGGAACATGAGAAATCCGGTATTTACAAGAAGCTGAAACTACGCACTATTTTATACACAACGCTGCTTTTACGTAATGAACCACAAAAGCTACGGCGACTGCAAAAATATATTCTTACCATCAACTCCTGCAATGCATTTCGCAAATATATCCATAACCAGAGCGCCCAACGCATGCGCATTATTGAAAATAATTCAAAAATTGAAATATAAAATAGTATTAATACAATCCAAAATGAAACAAAATCATTCCAATAATTTGACATGCTAGTACGTGCTTGAAATGTAGAAAATTACAGAATACATAGTTGCCATTTAACAAAAAAAAACGAAACATGCAAAACGTTCAAAGATAAATCATTTATTTGTATATACATGTATAGATGTAAAATAAATATTTTGTGATTAAAAGGTGCAAAGCGTATATTAATAGATTTCTACAAAAACAATTGGCAATTTTTGAAACAGTAAGTTCAAAAGAATACGAATATGTAATAATACTTTTGTCAAGCATGAGTTGTTAACATTTCTTTCCTTCAACATACAGCCGTTTTTAAAACATTTTAATTAAGAAAAATTGCTTTACGACATACAATGAAACAGCAGAGATTATTAGATATCAAACACTGTTATAGTTAAGAAAAGTGAGCATTAGACAAGCAATTTTAATCATCTTACAATTCCTGTTGAAAAGGTAAAATAAAAAGGAAAATCTTTTTAAAATAAAGTTCGGATATAATCAATAAAAAGCTGAAATCTTTTCTGTCATAAAAGTCAACTTTTCAAAATTAATTATCATTTTGTTTGAAAGATCATTAATACAAAAAAATTTCATTAAAGTAAAGCATATTATATTTGCAATTTATAATTTGATAATGGTTAATTAAATTTTATTGTAATTTTGAATTTTAGGAAATTATTTAAAATATAACTTCAATTTCCAACAGCTTGGTTTTAGTTTCCGAAAGTACATTTTCAATATTAGTAAATGTCGCCAAGCTTTTGTCAAGATGACGATATCAATAATTTCTGTAAGTAAAATTTACAGAACAAATCCACGAAACGAAACAAGAAGAACAAATCGTGTAATCATAATTATTCTTATCATAATTATTCAGAGACAGTATTTTAAATGGATCTCAATCAAACAATATGAAATTTGTGTATATTTTGTGTGATGAGAAATCCAACTAGATCTGATTATTTGAAGATTCCTGCTTCCTTAGCCTAAATATTTAGGTAATATGTTTAAACTTTAATTTTAATATATCAATTATAACATAAAGTGTCAGCTTAAATTCCATATATTAAGGAAAAGTTATAGTATTATATAAAATTTTAACAAAACCTTCAAAAAGATTGGCTACTTAGGATACAAAATTTCTCAAACGGAATGGTTAGGCTAACTAAGCTTCAAACAGTCGGGTCGTAATTGTATGTCAAAATTTAGATTCCAGTATTAACATAAAATCAAATAAGAATGATCAAACATGAAAAATTACGTCTTTTAATTCTATGACCAATTTTTTTAAGAAAAAATGAACGGATATTTGTTTAAAGTATACTACAACTTTTTAAAACATTGGTATCGTCAAGACTTCTTAAAAATATTACAATAAATAATACATGACATTTCGTATGTTGGAGAACCATTACCCAAAGAAAAAATGTTTTAATAGAGTACCTTCTGTTTCTGAGTTAAGTTCCTCCACAAGTTTCCATCCATCAGGCCACTGGTGATTTGCTGTATAAAGCTCCCATCTATAGGTCGTAAGTGTTGTACAACCGCTTAAACATTCACCAAGAAGTCGTAGTTTAGCATCTGGTCTAAATAACTGCCCTTCAGGTCTTGGCTTACATAGGGTTGATGGCGAACATCTGCAAAAATCACATTGGTATGACATTAAGTTAAAACAATTCCTTGTTTATAACAAAAATACGTAAACTACATACATGTATATACAGCATTTGACCAAAACTTGATAAAAAGGAATCGGTATATTATGCCAAAACACACGTTGACTGCAAAGTTGCGACCACATCAATTGTTATCCTGCAAGATAACATAAAAAGTTCGAGTTAAATACCAATGAAACGACGAAATTATACACATTAATGTATCTAATATTTGTTGCAAGAGGTGTGATAGGAAAGAAAACTATTCTACATGTAACTTCTGTTATTCTTGTTAGCAATCGTTTTTAAGAATATCTATAGAAATGTTTAATGTTTTTTCATACTAAGGTAGAATTGTTACATTGTTTTTGTATTTTTTCGATAGTCCAACAATACAAAAAGGAGCAAAGGGTTTAGTGACTTAACAAATTCATAGAATAAAATCTCTACAGATGAAAAGTATTAAAAGTGATCCCAATCCGAAAGGGTGCGCTTCAGTAACAATAATACATAAAAATTTTATTATGGTTACTTGTATATATAAGTTTACCCAATCAAAACTTCAGGAGGCTTTCCAGCGACGATTTCAAGATACACGTTTGTTTCGGATACACGAGTATCCTTAAAACCCTTTACATTAAATTCGTAAGTTTCGTTAACATGCATATTTGCAGTGTTAAATGTCAAACTAAATCCTGCAACGGATGGATCAATATCGCCAGGACCTTTCCTGAAACACCCTCCGTAATCCGGAACACCAGTTTGGATTTGTGAGACTGTATAAGGTATACTAATGTTACCATTCTCTGTCGGATAGTTTTCTGTAATTTTTCTGCACCTCCATATAAACTTTGTAAAAGTCTACAAATAATACAATAATTGGTAGTAAATAGTATAGACAGGTGGTATGTTTCTTGTTTAACACACTTACATGAGGATTAAAAGTATTTCCAAGAACCTTCGGAAATAAACGGGATTGATTTAGAAATTTGTCACATTAACGTTTGTTTTGCTTTAAAAACGCCATACACTTATACACTTAAAAACGTAACGATGGAAGACAAAGAGATGTAGCGGGTAAACAGGATTTATTTTGAAATACGATGGTAAAAAAGAGAATAAAATAAAAGAAGATGTGATGTTCAGAATAAGTAAATTTGATATTTAGCATGGCGTTTTTACAATAAAAACAAGTCTAGATAATCTAAACTATAAATATAAAAAGTTTATGTTTATGTTTGGAAATAATAGTAAATGTTTATGTTTGGAAATAATAGTAAATGTTTATATTGTTTTAACAAAGAGTAACATTATTTTTTGACTTTTTTGCATCCATCTTGAAACATTTTACACGAGAATCTCTTTTTTGTGTACAATTCGGGGTCATCTACCATGTAATATTGCAACAAAAATTGGACATTTTATCTAATCAGGGCACCTGGTTTAAAGGACGTATGATCTTTGCTCTTTACCACTTAGCCAACGAGAATGGTTTTAATCAGAAAAAAAAGATCATATGAAACGGATATCTCTGACAAAGAGATAATATGATAACAATCTAAAATTCTTCCAAATAATGTATGTTTTCAATTTACCTGTGTCTCAGTGCTGCTTAGGTCTGGATCGTAAGAGTTCATTCCTGGTGATAACGTGACTGTTGTTTCATGTCCTTTTCGAATTTTTGTCACTCCACCAGAAAAGACCTTAACGACAATATCAGACTTCACAATTCTTATGTAAGTTGTTACTTCAGAAGCAAAAACCTCGCCACTTGTAAATGCAGCAGAATGCATGGACATAAAATACGTAATGCGGTATACCCCGTAGTCTAAAGTAAGTTTATCCATTGACAGTTCAGCGTTGTGGCTGGTTGGATTTGCTGAAATATCTATGGTCTTAATGTCTTCCCCAGTATTACCGTCAACTTCGACAACAGTCCACCATTTTGTATTACTGAGCGTCGACGCACAATTAATATCCGTTATTCCAATAACCCGGAGCTGCCGACTTTTAGGATGATGTTTTGCATTGTAAAAATGCTGTGCCTGATCTTTTATACCAATTCTCGGTTTTGTACAATCTACAGACGAAATTACTAGGGTAAGATTTTTCATGCTTGAAGAATAATCATTGAACCCATGAACATTGATTAGAAATGTCCCTGTTGATGTAAACTGATGGACTATGGTAAATACTAAAGATGTAATATTCCCTCTGTAAATACCGGTGTAAGAACTTCCGGTACACATAGAAGCATCTCCATACATATCAACATTGCCGTCATTAAAATCTACCACCAAACACGTGGCTGTACCGATGGTTTCAAACGTAACATTAAAAGATTTGTCTTGATATGCAGCTGCTTTTGTTAAATCATCATCTACGCTTGTTATATTGACTGGCTCGCTCAAAATGACCGTAGTGGAAACTGTTGCTTGGTAAAGAGGGTTGTGAGCAGTAATTGTCATGGAGTATGTTCCTGGCTGTAAAATAAAAGTAAGGTATGTAATATAATGCTTCTATAAGATTAGCGAGTCAAATATAAAAAAAAAACCAAGTTGTTTTTAAGACTGATCATAAAATTCCCGACTTTGGACAAGCACTTGATCTGTTGACATGACAAAATGCAAAAAAAAAAAATAATAATGAAATTAGTCGCGTTTAAATATAAAGACGCATTTATAGATTTAAGTCTTTTACATTCAAATACTCATACCAGAACAATATTGTACCATTTCAAAGTCATTTCGGCAATATTGTTTAAAAACTTGCGTATCATAGCAGTTAGAAATCATTCTCAAAACTCAATTTTATATGGTTGCCAAATCAAAAAAGCAAATAAAGTCTTTATGGAAAAAGAATACAAAAAACGTGAGTAGTTTTGAAAAATTAATTTTTCTATTTTTTACTTACGGCAGGAAACTCTATTTCAAAAACATTCTCCTCAGTTTTATTACACAAAATTATGTCATTATCACTTGCTCCATAAACCTCGTAATACACATGTGTTCCTGTATTTTAAATATACAATGTCCATTTATTAAAAACCGATACATGTATCAATATAGCGTTTAAGAAATAAAACATTTTAACACAGTCTTAATACAGTGGTAATATTTATTTTTCGTTAAGATGCTAATTTCTTGCATTTAAAATCCGATGGGTCTAATTTAAGCGCTTACGGATCACTGCGTCTCTCACTGCCTAGGTTCAAGCTCAACCAAAAACAAATCCAAGTGTTAGAAAAATTTCAGTCTGTATTTCTTCAAGCACTCCGATTTTCACCGTCATCTTTAAACTAAACATCTCGATATAAGTGAAATATTGATTCGTGCGTTAAAATTCATTACTTCACTTTCATTAAAATTCTATTGACATTATTTATTTTGAACACTTTATATTATACGGAAACAAGCTGTATCTGTATATTTGTAGTGGCAAAAAATTATAAACTTCTTTTGTGTTGACATGTAAATATTTGTATGACGATTTATCAAATTTATCAAAAAAAAAATTGACAACTTAGCCTTGTTTTCAAATATACATTTTTAATAACTAATAGCAAGAGTAAACACCGCATTTTTTTTCTTCAATTTTGTCAAGTTCTACTGGCATAATTAACAGAACTAATTTACGGAATACAATAAACATGTAATCATAATTAATCTAAAATAATTTAAATATATATATATATATATATACCTGAAGATTTAGTCATTACAAATCGGACTGGTCTACTGAGCGGAAATATGTTTTGTGAAACTCCAAATCCGGGTTCATCCGGGCTTACTACTGGAGGAAATCTTTGGTATTTTGGCACAACAGCCAATCCAACAAATGGTTTATAAACTCCAGTCTTCAAATATAGCAAATAAATTTTAGAAATTGTTTTTTATCATTTTTCTTTTGTAATTGCATACAAACCCACTCTTTTAGAAATGTTTTTACTCTAGAAATGTTTATTATAATATTAGATGTTAATTTTTTTCACTTACGCGTAATATAAAAAAATAAACAAATCTAAATAAGCTGCATTGATTTTTTTTATTAATTCTTATATAATTATTATCATAATTATTATTATTATAATTTTTTTAAATCATTCAAAATTTTGCAAACTTCAGTTTTTGATTCATATTTTATCATTTTCATTGGGTCACAACACAAATGAAACTTACCGGTACTAGGAAAGTGTGGTTGGAAACTTTGTTGTAAATTCTGACTGACGTCACATAATGTCCGTCATTAGGGTACGTCAACATAAATAGTTTGGATCCACCAACAGTGTTTATGTGTGTGGATAAAAGTTGAGGTGTACTGAAACCTGTTCCATCTCCTTGGTCTATTTGATAATAAGCATCTGTAGGTAGTGGGTTTCCATTGTACTGTACACTCAGCTGCACTGTCCCTCCTACACAACATAAGTATATGATTTATTGTTTTAAACACATAAGTATTGTTGGAACTTTAAGCAAATTACCGAAGGCAATTTAAAATAATGCAAACAGACTAATTTCTTATGTAAATTGGAAGATGAACAGTATTGTTGCAACCGTTAGCGAATTACCGAAGGCAATTCAAAATAGTGCAAACAGACTAAATTATTATGTAATTGGAAGACGAATAAGCAAAATGAATTAACATACATTATTTTTATTCTGTTTTTTTGATCGGCTCGGTCGCTATATCTCTCTAGACAACACTATTAGAAAAGAGATCGATCGAATAAAGTCCATTTATTACTTCGCCTTGATATTGTAAAATCTATGTTGTCGGAGTGTGTGTGTGTGTGTGTGTGTGTGTGTGTGTGTGTATGTGTGTGTGAGAGAGAGAGAGAGTGAGAGAGATGCCATATTATTTCTTACCACTGCTTGAAAAATCTTGTGGATGGTTTGACGTAAGTACTACATCCCTTGTAACTTTATTCTGACAGTAAATTGTATATGTTTCAGTCAATGTTTCCAGCGCACTGGTCGCGTCAACTGTGATTGTATACGTCCCGACAGTGGTATATATATGTACCTCTACGTCCGTACCATCTGGACTAGTACCTTTAAATAAAAAACATGTATACCAACAAATCAAAATTATAGCCCCCATGCCTAGTTAGTTAATGCACATGAACGTTTCTACCTAGTCGTTTATTATTATTATTATTATATATTATTATTATTATTATTATGTTGTTGTTGTTGTTGATGTTGTTGTTGTTGTTTCATTTTTTTTTTATGTTTACTCCTAAACCCTTTTATTGAATCGTCTGTTAGGTACAAAGAGTTATCCACTTAAAACAGTTACCTCTGCTGTGTTGGTGCCGAATCAAGTTATACTATACAAAATATTGTATCACATTTTCATAATACATGTATATAAAGATTTCAAAACATTTAATCTACTTTCATTAAAAGGATATATTTTATTCTTTATTCTTGTATTCTTCAAGTTATTAAAAACTTCTCGTTGTTTTTTTCTTACACTTTAAAAGAAACCGTGCAGTTTTTTACCTGTTCTTGTCCTTGGTGCTACCGTTGTACCATCCCCCATGTTCCATCCGAGGTTGTAACCGGCACCGGTTCCTCCGCGCTTCAGTTTTACAAGGACTTCTACAGGGTCTCCCCTAGGAGCATGTGCCGGATTGGGTACAATTTCTAACGTGTCTAGTTTTTCAACAACATTTACAAGTGCTAGTCAAAATTTGGCTGCTTACAATGTTGGATATGTTAATAGTGATCTGGAATATTCCATCTTCTCTGTAGGTATGCGTGTATGTTGCGCTTAAATCAAATGGATAAATGGTTTCTGTCTTTGCGTCACCGTAATCAATTACCATAGTTGCCTCATTGGGAGGAAGGCCACTTGATTGGGTAAATGTAAATGAGACAACTGAGGGTGGCTGAAACAAAATAGTTGCCACGTTAGATACTGCCAGATTTTCTACAGGTGCGATTGCTAATACTCTGTATGTCTGCGAGACCGAGCTGTAAGCATTGGAAGCTGTTACTACTACGTCGTAAAACTGAAGGGATGGGAACTGATATATACGGGTTTCTGTATCCCCGGGCTGCCAGCCAAGTGGATTTGTTACGGTGTATGAATCTGTATTTCCATCTCCGTAATTCCAATTAACAACTACATTTGTTCCTGTCGTCATATTAACCGAGAAGTATAAAAAGTCATCTCTAGCTATCAACGCATAACCAAGTGTCGGATCGATAGAAGCATTCGACCAAATAAGAACGTTCTCCATTGGCACTTCTATACCAAACATTACATCAATTTTTTCACTACTGACCAGGTTTGTGGCGGTTAGATTTAATGGATAAGACTGTACAGTTGCTTCTGCTGGATACTGACCGCATTGTCCGCGCCTGTTGGTTTGGTCAAGAGCAATGGTGCAAGGATTGCCGTTAAATGTCAGTGTGAATGATGGACTTGTTCCCGCTGTCCAAGTAAATACAATATAATATGGCTGGCCTTTAACAGCTCCCGTCCTTTCAAGCTGAAATCCTGTTATTTTTCTCTGCGCTATAATACTTGTACTAGTCTGTTGGCTGCTGACACCATTAGTACAAGTTACGCTTACGGCGTATGTCCCCTCCTGTGTGAATGTGTAGTTCATAGGAATACCATTATCAGCCGATGGCCAAGAGGACTGCATATTATCGGTGGTAGAACCAACAACAAATGACCAATCACATGTGAAGTCAGAACCAGAGGTTAGTGCGAATCCAATTTGAGTTACTTCATCGACAACAGCAAGACTTCCGGTTATAGCTAGGCCTAGTATTTCATCCTGTACTATAATTGAGGTAGTGTTTTGTTTGACACTCTCCTGGTTGTACGCTGTAATGTTAACATTATAGGTCCCTCTTGTACTGTATGGTTTAGAATAAGCCGATGATGTAGTGTTTACATCTGTCCCGTCTCCAAACGTCCAAAAATAGTTTACTGCTGTGCCTGCAATTTGAATAAAAACTTTCAGTGATAGTATATTACTACGTTAATA
The DNA here is from genome assembly GCA_029721355.1 of Tegillarca granosa. Taxonomy (NCBI): domain Eukaryota; kingdom Metazoa; phylum Mollusca; class Bivalvia; order Arcoida; family Arcidae; genus Tegillarca; species Tegillarca granosa. Next base: position 37,650,707 of record CM056594.1, on the reverse strand, counting down.
CACTCGGTTGATTTCTAAATCCAAATGACATCTGATATATACATGTATAAGATTGTTTTGTCTCTAGGTCTTGTTTCTCACATCTTTGAAAAGAACCTAAAAGGTTTGAATTGTGACATTTTCAAATATATTCAAACTATTACTTTTCAGTAAGGTCAAACAATTACAAACAAAAACAAAACCTAAACTCGTGAAATTTGCCTGTAGAGTGTTTGATACTTTTATACTTTACATGAAATATTAGTATCTAAGAATACTTTATTGTCTCGTTTCTTTTTTCATAATTTTATTGTTTTCTTTTTTTTTTGACTGCATTGATTGTCGACAAATACACGTTTTTTTTAAATTTTCTGTTTAATTTTAAAAGGTTTCAAGAAAAAAGTTATACATTTTGGATATGGTAAATTAACATAACTAAATCTTACCAGTATGTGGTAATAATCGGAATATTACTGCGGCTCCTGTTTTTGCATAAACTGGTAAATTTGGAATTGTTATATTTATCCCTTCAACTACTTGAACTGTTTTTGAAGAAAAACTGTAAAAGGGCAATCGTGTGTTTGTTACGTTAATGTCTATAATAGCTGATCCTGGTACAGTAAATTTGTATGGAATTTTAATTTTACTTCCGGTAGATGTTATAGCTCTAAGCATATGGCGTTTTGAAACAGTAATTGCAGATCCCGAATTCGCTATGTTCGTTGTTTTCAAATCACTCATTGCTGCAGACGATGTGGTACTGGCAATTCTTCCAGCAACTGGCACGTAGCCAAGTGTGTATCCATAGGTTACTTGCAAGTCGTGTACTGACAAATCAAGTGCGTAGTACTGGTATCCTGTAGAAGGTATGTTGTATGTTACACTATATACTTGGTTTAAGTTTGTTTTCTGTGTGCCGTCATATCTAGTCGGGGCTCCGCTACATGTTGATGTAGCGCTATTCCAACATGACCCTGCAGATGGACAAAACTCTAGCCCTGCTGAACAATGCCGTTCAAATAAACCACTGCATGTTCCAGGAGTCACACAAGTATTTGAATCAAAGCAATATTCTAATGCACCGCAAGATGGTTGTAAGGATCTAAATAAGAAAACAATCAAATAAAATTAAACTACAATTTGAAATGTTTTTACCGGCGATATTTACTGACTGTGGAACAATATCTAGTGGCACAGTATTAAATGAGGATCTCTAAAATAGAATTCTCTCTCTCTCTCTCTCTCTCTCTCTCTCTCTCTCTCTCTCTCTCTCTCTCTCTCTCTCTCTCTCTCATACATATGAACTCAACTTTCAAAATAAAAAACATTCGCCTACCAAAAATTGTACACTGCCAGTTACTTCAGCGTAAAATTCAAAGCCAATCACTCTACCATTCTGCTGGAACTCTGATGCTGGCATCACAATGGTGTCAGTGGTGACTTCGCCAGGTGAAGCTGGTGCCTTGGACTGAACTGGTGTTCCAACTGAATAAATCAATGGATCTAAAAGGCAATTGAAAATGTGAAGAATAAAATTATATGCCTACTTAAAGTGTGCACAACTATACTATGTTTCTATAGGAAAACAAGTTGATATATATATATAAACAAATACCAGTTATATCATGGTGACGTGATTTGTATTCTAATACCTAACATTTTCCTAGTAGTCATAATTATTATTATTATTATTATTATTATTATTATTATTATTATTATTTTGAAAATGATATTAAATACTATCTTTATTATAATATTCAAAGCTTAACTAAAACAAGATCGAAAGGGACTAAGTAATTTACTACAAAAGCAATCCCTCGGCAGAATTTCAAAAATCAGTCATAAATGCAAATGAGGTAATAAATGTTGTCACGCAATTTAAAACATGACTGAAAATCACATATTTGAACTAAAATCAAACGTTGACTTATCCTTCATCCTTTGGTCTACTTTCTAGAAAATTTGATTTTCATTCTTTTATTGCGTTGTATTTTAATTACCTGCCACAGCCATGCTACCGCCAGTTATGACTGATGTACCATTGACATAGTTATAAAGCCTCATTGAAGTCCCCTGTAAAATCGTGATCTCACACGAAGCTTCTTCGTAAGTTGCCATAAACGTCGGGCATGTTAGCACGACATCTGATACCGGCGACTCAACCATCACTGCTTTCACTGCCTTTTTTTCCTAAAACACCGAACACGTCGACTTAAACAAATGCAATTTTTAGGCAAATGTATGTAAATAAATTATCAGTCCCATAATACAATTCGAAAAAATATTAAGGACAAGTTTGAAGATTCACAAAATACCAAAACGCATCGTTGACTTGAGGTCATAATTATTCAGTTAATTGTTTAGTTGATTGTTGTTTATGTCAGAACAATAATTTTCAGATGTTCTTAAAGAACATTATTTATTAATCTCGAAAATACATTTAAATACAAGTTCGAGTTTTTTTGTGCGACTATTTTCATTAGCTTTTTTCTACTTGCACCTTCGGTGACATTCAGAGTACACTCCCCTGAAATATTGCAAATAAACATCACAAACTACACAGTCTGTAAAAATCAAACCAAACCAACAAGTTGAGGCCTACGATAAAGAAAAAAACCCTATCTATTACTGATACCAAACGTGCAGCGGAGAAACCCTTGGGAAGGTTAAAGCAAAAACCACTTAGTCACCGAGACCACCATATCCAGTTTACAAGATAATTCGATTTTCAAAGGAACGGCGGCGTGTGTAATTGTGAGTTTGTATCAAAACTAAGCTCTGCATTTAACGGATGTCACTTTTAAACACCAATACAGAAAGACTATTCTGAAAAATGAAAACAATCCGTATTATAATATTAAAGACTTACAATAAGTGTAGCAGCTTGATCTCTTGCAAAGATTGTAACCTGATACTGGCCAGGAACAGGATAAACTCTTGTCCACATATCTGTGGCATTCTTATTTGTTCTACCAGAGCCATCGTCGTAATCAAATTGGTATTCTAAGTTGTCCGCCCCTGATGTAAGACTTGCACTAAACGCAATGCTGTCAAGAGTTTTTACAGCGCCCGAAGGACTTGCATCTAGGTTTAAGCCTAATATTGATGGTGATGTTGTGTAAACATTTATGTGATTTGGTCCACCGCAGGAAATACTGTTATCACCGGAACACGTTGTAGAACAGCCAGTTCCTCCAGCATCAAGGTTAGAAGGTGCCGGCAGTGTATTACCGCAAAAACAGAATTTACCTACAATCAGAATTCATGACGTATTGTTACTAATAAAATTAAATAATATTTTAATACACTTGTTCCAGTTTCACAACCATTCCTAAAATCCTTAACTTAAATTTCTCAAATTTTGGCAATCTATTTTGAAACTATGGGTAACAATTTCTGACAAAACTAACTGCAGATGTTTTGAACTTAAAGAGATTTTTTCAACAAGAGGCCCAAAAGGGCCTGTATCGCTCAACTGGCACTTTATTTGAATGTGTATTTCAGACAGCCATGCCGCTAGCTATTGCCAGCTAAGCTAAAATGTTTCAGAAAAAATTAATAAGTATGTGAAATGGCTATAAATCTACTGTCTATATATCAAATTCGAACCAAATTGTATGATATATAAATGTGTATTGGCCATTCATTACTTTTTGCTATTTATAATTACGGCGGCCATTTTGGATGCCACAGTTTGTGAAAACTTTAATCTACATCACCTAGGGACCTTGCACACCATATTAGGTTCAAATAGGTCTAGTAGTTTCTGAGGAGAAGATTTTCAAAGAATTGACTAAATATAGCACCTTATTTGAATATTCTGCTAATAGCGACCTAATAAAAAATGTTTCTGAAAAACCCGTTAAATATGTTAAATGGCTAGGCATCTACTTTCTATATACCAAATTGGAACTAAATCGGTTGATAAATAAACGTGTATCAGCCATTTATCACTTTTTGCTTTTTATAGTAACGGCGGTCATCTTGGATGCCACAGGAAGTTGATTTGTGCAAACTTTAATCTGCATCACCTAGGGACCTTTCACACCATATTAGGTTCAAATAGGTCCAGTAGTTTCTGAGGAGAAGTTTTTTTAAAAAAGAATTGGCTAAATATAGCACCTTATTTGAATATTCTGCTAATAGCGACCCAATAAAAAATGTTTCTGAAAAACCCGTTAAATATGTTAAATGACTATGCATCTACTTTATATATACCAAATTGGAACTAAATCGGTTGATAAATAAACGTGTATCAGCCATTTATCACTTTTTGCTATTTATAGTAACAGCGGCCATCTTGGATGCCGCAGGAAGTTGATTTGTGCAAACTTTAATCTGCATCACCTAGGGACCTCCCACACCAAATTTGGTTAAAATTTGTCCAGTAGTTTCAGAGGAGAAGGTTAAAGTTTACGCACGGACGCACGCACGCTTCGCCATGCCATAAGCTCAGCTGGCTATTGCCAGTTGAGCTAAAAAAATGGATTCCAGTATATCTACGTAGGTAATAAATATTAATATTTCAAATTTGCCAGATTTGAGTTAAGGAAAATCATTGTTTTAGAAATTATTGGGAAATTGGAGGCAAAAACAATTTCATTTATTCATAAAATGCAAAATTATAAATGTGTAATTTTGGTACAGATGTAAAATACCAGTAGGACTTCGTTTTTTATATATTGAAACAACTACATGTACACTTCAAATAGTCTCTCTCTCTCTCTCTCTCTCTCTCTCTCTCTCTCTCTCTCTCTCTCTCTCTCTCTCTCTCTCTCTCTCTCTCTCTCTCTCTCTTTGCAAGGGGTGCTGAAAATATTGGTAAGTAGGAGTAATAAATATAAATAAGAAATATTCTGTAAAAATATCTTTATCAACCAAACGCCTATTTGTATTTACCTTGTGTCACAGCGGAGTATTTGAAGTGTGAATAAGAGCCGCATTTTCCTGCACATATACCAGGACTCATTGATTCAGGGTCATAGTTACCGGGGGAGCTATTAAACAATCTTCGTCTTTTATCTTCTTTAAAACATCCTTGATGTGCTGAAAAAAAGAGGGTATCAATGAAACCTTAACTGATTCATTATTGATAAGAAAAGATAATTAATTTTGCAACGTGAAAACTTGTTATTTTGCACAAAACAACGAAACCAAGAACGTGTACCGATACAAGTTGAAAAAGGAAGGGGGAAAAGAAAAAAAAACAGCCAAACAAGACAATATAAAGAAGAACAAACACATAGTAGGACGACCAAGATCACTTATAATGGAAGTTTTGGCTTTGTACGGGCACAAGAGTATATTCCAGCGGTGAGAATATAGCACTATCGGAAGGACATTAACTATTTCATAGATACGCAGCATTTTAAAAAGCAGAAATTACCATTTAAAATCTAGACCATCCATAAATTTATATGTTGCCACACTGACAGTTGTCGAAAATTTTTAATGTTTTATCAGGTTTATCTCAGCGATTGAGTTAAATATTATGTTTTATTTGTAATTCATTCTGTATACTTAAACTAGGTCAAATGTCCTCATTTTGTCATTATGTGCAATTCTTGTTCACTATTGAGATTTTAAACTCAGAGGTATCAGTACAAAAATATCATATTTTTAAAAAAAAATTATTTAAAATACCGTAATTTGACAAATCGTAAAAATATTAACTTTTTTAAACAAATCAACTTTAAACCTTTTTTAAACATATATATTTTCGTAAATCCCGACAAGTTGCATAAATAAAAAACAGATTACATACATACATACACACACCGGACACACATACATAAATAAGTGTTGTACTTATTTATTTTATTATATTCTACCGGACACTGAGAAACTAACTTTATCTTTATATATATATATATATATATATATATATATATATATATATATATATATATATATATATATATATATATATATATATATATATATATATATATATATATATATAAAGGTGTGTGTGTGTGTGTGTGTGTGTGTGTGTGTTGAATTCCCTTTTCGGGTGTTTTTGGTTCTCAAAAAAATTATTTTCAATGAACGAATTGTTTAAATTTTATTTGTTATTCAATATTTTATTTATTCATTACTAGTCTATTATTATTATTATTATTATTATTATTATTATTCGCGATGATATATGGCTGTTCCATTGTTCAACATTACTCCCGATGGAGTTTATAATATTATTATGATTCGGTGATTTCCTTTCGTAGTTGCATATAGGATATTTAGTTTTAATTCATATAATAATTATATTTCGTGAAGATGTGATCCCGTCCAAAAGAAGAGTCAAATGACTTTGTTTTTCAACTGAGAAATTTTTACGTAGTTCAGCAACATCAATTTCTTTTATCAAAAGTGATCTTTGTCTAAGGAAACTTGTTTGTTAAAATTAAATTGATTTATCTCATTATTCAGCGTTTTATTATTCCACGGGGTTGTAATATTACTGGTAATTATCAATATACCAAAATTTTTGTAATTTTAAAAATCTCGGTTTTACATTAATTGAATTATCTGTGATATCATTTTATCATGTGCTGAATTTGAATGCATTATTTTAATAAAATTCAAAATCAGCACTTGACAATTCTGTATTTACGTTTTCTAGCCACTGATACCTGTACATTGTAAAATCATGTTTATGCAGCTTTAAACACTAACTACCAACTTTCTCATTTAATCAATCAATCAGCCGTTCCTTTATGTAATCTTGGTTACATTGACTAGTACATGTTCAGTATGTTTAAATAGCCTAAAATAAAACTCGCCATTTCTATTTGTACCGTTATCTTAATCTTGAAAACCATTTTTAGTAATTAGACTTTAATGTAAAATTCTCGGTCCTTTAATTGGAATAATAGTACATTGAAAAAATACAAATTAAAGAAAGGAAAATTGATCCAAACGTTTTGTTAAAATAGAGGATATTGGCCAAGATGCATTAATTTTCAGGTAGTATAATATTTACTTGCTAAATATTTATCTAACATTATACACAAAAACACGGAAACTTTATTCCTTTTGTGTTCGTCATTAGACAGAAAGGTTTATTTAACAAAAATATGGATTTTTTTTTTTACTTGGTAAAGATATTTGTGTCCCAAAACAAAAGTCATTTAGCAATTGATAAATATCTTTAAAATACATCTAATGATAAAACCTCTGATCAAATGTATTTCGATAAGACCATAACAATGTTAAAGTTACCTGTGTATCGATCAGAAAATCGATATTCTTTTGATCGCGAGCTCTATGGGCCACAATACTTAATGGCGATACATCGTCAGTATTCCATTAAGAGTCTCTGATTTATTGATTTCTATAAATCTATTGTTTATGAAATTGTTTTTTGAGTGACTTAGCCGACATGAAATGCCTATAATAAATGATTAGGACGGTCAATATAATACTTATCAATTGTCTGGAATTTTATTACCCCGGTTCTGACGAGAATAAAATCCGACAGAAAACAACTCGCTCATAATCCGATTAATCCAATCAGTTTTAAACGCATTCCTTACAAGATATTCTGAAATTCCTTAATTGTCAAAAAGACCTCTCGATGAAAATATTGATCACAAAAATATCCTTAGAAAAATTTCAAAATTACTTTTTTTTTTTTTTTTTTTTTTTTTTTTTTTTTTTTTTTTTGTCAGCTGCAAATACAAGTTACCTAGCTTCTTGTAAACCCTTATAAATGACAGTTTTTTAATCTATATGTATATCGTTGAGTTTCCTTTTAAAGTAAAAGTTTGTATTCTTTTGCTTAAATTTTAAAACACATAGCCCCAGTTTCACAATCATTCACTCAGCTGAGTGTACACTCAACTCAAATAATGCCTTTTTTTTTTTTTTGCTCATCAATATTTTGAAAATTTTAAGTTTTATGAAACAATATTTTGTTTTGTTCAACAAAACTACACTAAATAATTTAAATACAACATTAGATATGCATTTTAACTTGTGTAATATCTTAAAATTGACATTGAAATATTCCCGAATTTTAGTTAAGTGTATACTCAATTGATTAAATGATTGTGAAACTGGGGCATGATATGATAGAATAAATAAACAGCTGCGCCTGGAGCGCATTGATACGCCCGTCAGATATTTAAACTTCTCTTTTAATGTCCTAAACAACTTGACATTTAGCTGGAACATATTTTTTTAAAACAAAAATAGCAAATTTATTTCTCAATGTTTATTTACAAACCTTTTTGATTATAGGACAAATATAACAAAAGTTTCGTAAAAAAGTTCAAATGATTTCTGAGTTACAACGTGCAAACAAATGCCTAAAATTTGACAATTAAAGGCCAATAACTCTACAACAAGAAAACATACGAATCTCAAAAATAAAAGGGAGCTCCCTGCCATGGATATATAATATGTTATACTAATATAACACAAAAGTTTCATTCAAATTGTTCAAAGCATTTTTTAGTTATTATACAACATGCAAAAAAATGCAATAAATATGACAATTAAAGTCCCATAACTCCGCAGTGGCAAAAAAAAGGAATCTCAAAAATAATAGGGAGCTCTCTGCCATGGATACCAATATAACACAAAAGTTTCATTTAAATTGTTCAAAGCATTTTTGAGTTATTGTACAACATGCAAAAAATGCCTAAAATTTGACAATTAAAGGCTAATAACTCCGCAACGAGAAACCATACGCATCTCAAAAACAAAAGGGAGCTTTCTGCTTTGGATACAAACATTTCACAAAAGTTTCATTAAAATTGCTCAAAGCATTCTTGAGTTAGTGAACGACGTGTGGACATACGGACGGACGGACGGACGGACGGACTGACGGACTGCGCCATACCATAATACGTCCCGTCATAGACGAGCGTATAAAAAATATGTGAGCAAATCAAAAGTACTGAAATCATTTTGTCCTCATAGCCAGGATCTTTACCCAATCTGAAAGTTTAAAATCATTCGACTCTATAATAACTGAAGTCATTTACACAGGAAAATTGGTTCTCATTAGCTATTGAAAAATAAATCTAGTCTTTATTAAAACCGCTGTATTCGTAAAACATTACTATATACTGTTATAACATTGTTTTGCTATCATTTGCATGTAATAAAGAATTTTGTATTACTAGAAGTATCAAATAGCGCTATTATAAAAACTACATTAATTTACCTTTTATGATAAATCTATTGCTTTTAAAAAATTTGATTTTATGCAAAATAAAAAAAAATATTTTCAATTAACCTATGAAAAAGTATATTTTAAGTTATTTTAGGAGTATTTAACAGCCTTCGCAACAGTTTTCGTTCCACGATTGATAAATTCAGCTTAAGCTTGACATATTCTTGATCAATTAAATGTATTTTATTTCCATTATTTGTGAATATGCCACCAACGGTATTTTACATTGCACCCAGCGGATACAATAATTTTAATTTGTCTACAAAAATCCTTATAACTGCACTTTCAATAAAATGAAAAACGTAAATAATTAATTATGCGAAAGAATTTTCTGTCTCATATTAAATGATAAAATCACTTGTTCAATGTTCGAATTACTACACCGGTAGTACCATCACTTATTTTAACCGGCGTTATGTTTATTATTCAAGCATTAAAATGTGTAATGTGTTACCGTTATCTTTTTCAACTTTTAATATCTATATTCAATAATGATGACTAAAGGCACCATAAATGTTCACAGTTCAAAACCACAATCATTTGTAGCTTAATATGTTATCGTTGTTTTCACAGGATACTGATGTTTTTAATTATTTCAAATTTCCATATAAAAATTAAAACAGCGATTTTAAACTCTCATCCGTTTGAGCTTTCAAGAAAAGTTTGTCACGCGTTATGATGCGGTTGTTAAACGCATATTTGTGCTTCGTTTTGCCGGTGTTAATTGATCGGTTAGTCTTGATAGGCGACCCGTGCAAGTTTGGAATTTCTAGAAAAAGCACGATTAGAAAGAACGATGAATGATCTCACTGAAAACTAATCATCTGATGTAATTATTCATACCTGCTGTTTTCTGGCGCCCTTACAGTTTTAAACCCGGCACAAAATCAAAGATTAAAAAGAAAAAATAAACTTTAAAGATTTAATAAAAATATAATTGGTTGGTTTATTGTAAAGTAATTAACTTTGCATCAGTAATTTTTCATCAATTCGTAACGAGAGCAAATCATTTTTCTAACAATTAATATAACAAGAATTCCACGGAATTAAATGTCTCGACTGGTTAGTTTTTTGACTTGAACATAAACTTTCACATTTTGACACTCCGCCGCCGCCGACCGTGACCGGAAAAGTAACACCTAAGTCTCGCTTTATGGCGATGCTAGGCTCGACAAAAACAAGCTTAGGTTTGTGTATGTGTGTGATGGACTTGTGCGTTTTATGGTATGCCTGACACTTGCAAGCTCTCAGTGTGAATTTAACTTATAAGTAAACTTTATAAAGGAGTATTGTGGTTAATGTTGAATATCTAAAAAAAAACATAAAAAAAATAAATTCAGAACTTTAAAATGCCCTGGTGATTTTTGTTTAAATTGTATTAAGTGTTTTTTTCTTGATTTCTATTATTAACTTTTTTGTTCTATTTGTATTAACCAAATTCTTCCATGTTTTAGTTCGAATATGCATCTCCCTGTAACAGCTCCTTTTGGGAGAGTTCTGTTCTTTCAATTTAAAAACCTCTTTAACAAGTGTGACCTCAATGGTTTCCATAGATATCAGGTGAAATTTCTGTGAGATGTTTAAATTATTGAGGGGAATTATATCGAGATTTTTGCAATAACTGAAATAGAAATTGATAAATCTATTAAGATGTAATATGAGATTTTTCTCTGATACCCATATCCATCAAAAACACAATAAAACAACGAAAAATAATCTATTGATAATTTTTAAAATATTCCAATACAGCTCGACTGTTGAATAGCACCTAACAGAAAACGAAGTGTTATACTTAGAAACCGCCCAAAACCATTATTGATAGTGTTTAATTAAAATTTCTTATTTTAAAAATGTAAATAAAATATGGTAAAGGCAAAAAAAAAATAATATAATAAAAACTAAGCATGTTGAATATGTGAATGTCATCTATCCTAGTGAACTTGAAATAAAAGATGCGAATAATTCATGTTCTGCTTCATATTTGGACTATATCTCAATTAAGAAACACACATAAGCTTACATCTAAAGCTATATGACAAACGTGATATCGCCTAGGCTAATTAAGGACTTTGAAAAGTTTACGGCCGTCATCACAAAATTGTTCATAAATATTAAGTCACTGTATCCAAACTAACGCGCGTTATTCAGTTTGTTTGCAATTTTTTGCATTTATATTGACAATGAACAATTGTTAATTATTTAACAGTTAATATAACCAAACAGCATGGTGTCCGATTTACGCCGAGCAGTTTAACAAATATAGCAATCTGTTATATTAACATCAAGTATTTGAGACATCTGTGATTGCGTACCGATTCCCTTCAAATGGTTTCTGTTTTGCCAGCAGTTTATTATACGTTGATTCTTAACATTTAACACCTGTGACCATTAGAATTTTATTTTAACTCTATAAATACCATGTTAATTGAAGTGCAAGGTGTTGCCTAGTATTTAGTGATGAAGGATATTTTGCTTTATTGAAAACTTCAAAATTTATCACAGCTAAATAGATGAACATCTCCAACCAAACTGAAGATGTTGCCATCCAAAGTCGAAAATTAAAACAAATAAGGTGTAATATATATATATATATATATATATATATATATATATATATATATATATATAATATTAGTTTGTTTGTATTTTTTTTTTTTTTTTTTTTTTTTTTTTTTTTTTTTGTTATTTATAACGTGTGTTTTCCACATTAGGAACGGCTAAGTTCAAATGTTCTCAAATTTAACGCAGTTATATTCCTACGTTATATCTCTTTGCGGAATACAAGGTCAAAATTGCAATAAAAGTTTTTAAAACGCTTAAATAGACACTAATATGTTACCAAGAATTTCAAATGACAAGAGAAAAATTATTGAACAATAATGATTTAATTCTCTGAAGGTATTTGTTTTTCATATTTTCATAAAGCCGAAACTTTGTTTATTTTTTATGAGTCTGATTACTTAAGAGCAATTTATTCTAAATATAACATTTTACTAGTATCTAGTTAACTGGCATAGAATGAATCGTTTAACAAATGTATGTATTCGATTTTCCAATGCAATTAAAATTGTAAGTAAATACCACGAGAATGAAAGAGATGTTATTTATTTGACACGAGAAATGTAAGCATTTTTTTTTCAGGTGCAAGTTCGAAAAAAAAATTAAACATTTATACAGGCATTTTTAAAAGAACTAGAAGTACTGTCTGCATGTGTCCCTATACGGTTAAGTCTTAAACAAGAGTTTAAATATATCATAGAGTTTTTTTTTTAATAAATTCTTTATCTATTATTTTTTAATGAAAAAAATCATCGCCATTAACATCACATAGACAAGTTTGTTTAAAAAAGCGAGGCAACTGCTTTGTGTATCTGCGATTATCGATTAAATATCTTTCTAAATACTTTTCATTATAAATCATGGCAAATTGTAGGTTCTTCTGTGTGTAATTGTGCGTAATTCGTAAAAAGTCACGCCATTTCCGGTGTAAATACCATTATTTTCGACATGTAGAATCACGTTGGCGACAACAGTTTCCTTTCTACAGAGATGTATTATAGTAATCAAGCGTGCACATCCCGATTTTCAGATACCAGGTAATCGAGCATGCACATTTGCAATTTTTAGATGCCATGTATTCGCGCATGCACATAACTATTTCCAGATACCACTAGACTAATACAGAACTTGATGTATTTGACTTTCTGTGTTAAAAATCACTGTCAGAAACACAGTGACCCCAAAACTTCGTACATCAAGTTGGACATACATAGACAACAAGAGCTGTTACAATAAATACATATGAAGACAGAAACAAAAAGCGTACAAAAAAAAAGAAAGTATGATTCAACTTTGAACCATCGCGTAAATAAAAAGTCTACTTTAACTTTTTACTTAATTCTGTCTCTAAAACCTACATTTATTTTTACGTAAGCAAATTGAATAATAAATACACAATACTGAAATTAGTATTGGAAATATCAACCTAACATTAAGATATGACATCATTTAATGTGACGTAGTTACATACTGGTTACGAATGAATGCCTATTGACAGTAATTTTTAGTGGTTCATTCAAGTAATAAACAGATTTTAAAACTACAAAATGTGATGAACTGCGAATCACAGTCTATTCTAATATTTAAAATATTTTCTTTCTTTTCGGGAAGTAAATTGTAAATTCCGTTGAATGAAATAAATTTCTAGGTTTCGAAAAAGAGTTTTAACGGCGGACGTGACCTAGACATGGAACAGCTAATCAGTCATATCAAACCCCATCCACTTAACGTTCTGTCTAGAAGAAACAAAATAGATCATCAGTCATGGATAATGTTCGAAACATTTGTTATTTTTGAAAATATCTTTTTTGATAAAATGTGAAAATCTGTATTTAAAAAAATAAAGATAAAAGAAATGAAATCCGTACGTAGTTTTGTGCTATAAAAATAGATAGCTAAAAAATAGAACGGTTAGGGGGAAACCAGAATTCGGTATTCACACGCGGTATGAAAAACTAATGTTCATACGAATTATTATATCATTTATCAAACATAGTTTACAGTAGAAATTATTTTTTCTATTGGAAATATGATAAAATAAGTTCCTGAAAAATTGCTAAAATGATTGGATCGAAAGTTAACATTAACACACATAAGTACATTAACCAAACAGAAAACTCCTTGCCTAATAATAGTATTGTAAAAATATTAAAACAACTTAGCAATCACGCCGGAAAACGCATTTTATTTGGTATACTTTTTTTATTCACTCGTCTTGTTACTGTTACTGTTAAGATACTTCTAAAAGGCAATGCAAATCTATATTTCAGTCCTTTCTATAATGGTATTGATATACTAAAATACATGCTGCATAATATGGTTAATAATATACATAATGCACATCTAGAGCTATCAGATATTGTAATTTATTTGTACAATCTATAAATATTTTCACTGACTTTTTAGTGCCATCCACAAGTAAGTCACTTAAATGTAATGCATGATATATATTTTTTAACATGTATAAGCATCAGCAATTCTTATCGCGTGTTTTGATAGATTTTAACTATATTTAATCATATATATTTTTTATATTTTATCACTTGCCACATTTTATTTGAAAATGAAAGTTCATTTTATTTAATCATTTAAAATACCGCTTAAACTACAATGCTATGTTTGCTACACGCCTGTGTAAAATGACACAGTGTACTATATTCCAAACTTTAACATTACTGACTAGATGAATATCTCCATTAAAACCGTATCGTTATCGATTTTATTTTATTTATTTTTTTTTTTATTTTTTTTTTTTTTTATTTTTTTTTTTATTTTTTTTTTTTTTCATTTCAACCATGACTAATAATGGCCAGAATTTTAGCAAGTAAAATGATCATTTTTAAACTGAATTTAAATCGAAAGTCTTGTTTAGTCAGTTAGTGATATAATGTGACAAAATGTGAAGACATGCTTGGTTTCCTGTGGCAAGGATTCAAATGTTTTATTTGTGTTATAAAGTGTCATAAAACCTTAGCAAAATCATTTCTCGTGTAAATATTTTATCTTAATCGACAGAACTAAAGGGCTTGATACAGCTTGAATTGGATTGGATTGATGACACTGAAGATGTATTACGACCCTAGTCATTTATAATTATTTCGAGGGCAGCCAGTTCAGGAATGGAAGAGAAAACCTGATGTGCCCAAAGAATACCACTGGCCTTTGGCAAGCAAACTCACAAACGTTCTCACGCTGGGATATACCCAGCTGGATTCGAACCTAGGCAGTGAGAGGCACTGTCATCCGTAAGCGCAGTGGTTTAGAGAGGACCCTAATTTTTGGAGCATCGGTTACTCACTGCTGCTTCAATTCCACTTTGGTAGTGAAGATTCCGTAGTTAACTGACTAGATGTAGTGTTGAAAGACTTAAAGAATTATATTTAACTCTATGGTTTTAATGTCTGTTATTAGTAAATCAAATATTTGTCCAAACCTTTTCATTTTAATACTAAAAGTTTCAATTAATTCGCATATATGGTAAAGCATTAAATAACCAAGATTGATGGAAAAATAAAACAAAGTTACATTATGAATAAATTTATCAGACAAACGTCCTGTTTAATTTTCTGACAAAATTTACAACGCAACAAAAATAATAAGTATCAAAATTGTTATAATCTAAATCATTACATGCCAGGTAATGCAGAAAAACCCTGAATAATTTATAACCATTGAATTGTAACGCCCATTCGCTACTGATTTCCGTTTAAAATACAGAACCCGTTACTGAAACGTTGTATTGATAACACTTGGACAGCAACATAACTGAATAATTTGTAACCGCGGTACCAGATTCCAATCGAACAATCACTTTTAAATGCCTAATTTGTTTCTATTGTAATTGGAATAACGGGTCTAATGGTTTTGAGATGGAAAACGGGAAAATTAAACCTCTATTTCATCAAACGTGCAGGTGCTTGCCGGTGCTTTACCTTTAAAGGATTAGGTTTTATTTCCATTTGGAAATTTAAATAAAGAATAAATAAAACGAAATGGATCTTGTATATGGTAAAAAACTATCAAATACGTTTCGGTTTTGAAAAGAAATAAGAATATATTTTATACTTACTAGCAGTCCAACTTGAATCAATTAAAAATAACTGAAATGGAATAACCAAAATACATATAAGTACATGTAACTATACGAGAATTTCTTATAGAAAAATAAAAATCATTATCGCTTTGTTGAAAATATTTATATATTTTTTTAAAAAAAAAAGCCTGTTAAATGCAAAAAAAGGCATCTTAGAAATTAAATCTACGTTTTTTAAAATAAAAAATATACAAAATAAATAGTTTATTTTTGTAGAAATATATGTTATCTACATAATAATTTTTCTATGACTTTGAATGAATTAAGGGATGTTAGGTAAATATATCATGTGATGAAGTAAGTAGTCGTCAGTGAACAAATATCAAAATTTTACATTTTTTGAAAAATAAAAAATTTAAAAAATCATTAATTAAAAACATGTTTTTGGGAAAAAAATAGAAAAAATGAACACGTATGTATTTAAGTAAAATACAATATAAAATCTTACCAATAAAAGTGATATGTGTAAATATGTATAAGTTCCATCACTGTCAAAGCTGTAAAGGTAAATGTTACTTGATTACTTGTACGGGAAGATGGTGTTGATTCTAAACTGAGGCACCATCGATGATCTCACCAACCAATCAGATTTAAGGTCGGCAACCAAGGTGACAACTTATAAATGTCGTGTGCTCTGCGTGCGGATTTCGGACGACATCGATTTATTTTTATATGATTCTTTTATAGATATATTATTCCGACGTCAAACAAGCATAAATATATTTAATGTTCAATCAATTAACTGTTTGATTCCTGCAGCAATATAATGGTTATAATGGATGGGAGGGTTGTGTAATTGTTTACAATATTTACCTTTCATACTTGAGCCATGTTTTAAAATAAATCAGAGTTTTTGATTATATGTATATCATGTTTAGAAACATCTCGCACTTAAAAGTTCGAGGTGAAAAAGTTTGCGATATACGGAGGTTTTGTTTTTATTTTAATGGAGATGTTACAACGTGAGGTGTGCATGAAAGAAATACTGTTTCATCATCATCATCATCGTTTATTCATTTATTTTATTTTATTTTATTTTATTTTATTTTATTTTATTTTATTTTATTTTATTTTATTTTTATTCATGTCTTTATTTATTAATTATTTTTGTTGATATTATTTTTTTTTTTGTTCATATTATTATTATTATTAAATTGTACAATCCGTATTTTTTTGTAAATGGGAAATGAGAATAAATCTATACTAAATGATTTATTGTTCCGATTCCAGTCTAATGATTTAAATGCACCCTGCTGACCACAATAATTAGAGCGGTTGGTTAATTGATTAAAAACATTTTGTACAAATACCTTGGATTGATTTCAATTTGCAAACTCTTGGTCAGTCAATGTATTGATTGATGAAGGTCTGGACGCTTTCCATATAAAATACATTTTTATTTTAAGTTCATAACTTTTCCGAAATGGCGTCTATCTATTAAATATTTTGGTTTGTCAAAAAAGTTTTTGGTGATATCTTAATATATTTTTTTTACATCCTCGGGATTTCAATAGATATGGTCAGTCCAAAAGCAAAGTAATTTATATTTCAATCTGCTTATTCTGTCTTACTTCACTTTCATCGTTTGGAGGTACGTTTCATCTCAAAATCCACAAATAATTTCAGTTTTATATGAACTCATCAACTTCTGCGATTTTCATATTCAATAGGAGTAATTGTTGTTACCAATGTGACGGTGCATCACTTGGATTGCTGACCAATTCATTCAAACCGTCCAATTTGCAAACAAGAATGTGGGTATTGGCGTCATTAACCGATGGACAAGAAAGTATTCGAACGTTTTTAGTTTTTATTTTGTCAATATTTTAACAAAACGATCACCTGACACAAAATCATATTTCATGATATGTTTGCAAATGAAATCTCAAAATGTACCGTTATTGCAAGAATTAAAAAAAAAAAAATAAAAAAAAAATAAAAAAAAAAAAAAAAAAACATCATTTGGCATATAACTGACTTGTTGTAACTTACAGGCATGTTAAAGTCAACAAATTAACATGTCTGACATGGTAGTAATTATAAACCCTGTTGGCGTCGAATCTAATTACTGATGCAAATTGCCTCAATTTGATGTATTAAAAACAAATAGTTACTGTTGACATATAGGAAAAATTATTTTTTCCAGATAACCTCGGTAATTTTAATTAATTTATGACCATTTTTTTTTTCACACACTCTGGTTAATTATCCATTAGACAAATTGGAATATAAATAAAAACATAAAATGGTAGTTTATTGTGGATCGGTCGTTAAGATGAGCTGATATACAATATCAAAACAATAACCTTAAATATTGTTTTAACGATAAAATAATCATCAATCACGGTTATGTAATTGTATATTGTATAAAGGTTAAATAAACTGTTTTCCAGAATCTTAATTGGTGTTACACACTGTGAATAGATTGGAATATTGGATTTTAAGTCACTACTTTATTACTGTGTTGTGTGTCATGTGGTTCATTATTAGGGAAGTGATGCTTCTCTTTTCCAGAATCTTAATTAGTGTTGCACACCGCTGATAAATTGAAATATTAAATGTTAATAAAGTAGTCGCTACTTTACCACTCGCCTATGTTGTGCGATAAGTTGTTCTCTATCAGGGCAGGGATGCTAGCATTTCGTACGTCAAAGATTGATAAAGTATTCCAGCATTAGACAGTTTGCTACGACCATTCCATTACAAGAACATAATCATTCAGTTCAATGCTTAACGTGATCTGTTCTTGATTGATTTGGTGTTTGTGATGTTTTCTCGAATATATGCATCAACAAACTTAAATAACATTTATTTGAGTCATTGTGATTTTTCTAACAACGTTGCAAAAAAATATACAAAGATACGCACGATATAACGCCCTGTGTGATAGGTCTATGCAACATTAAACATATTGTATGAGTATTCCTAGTTGTATTGAAATGTGATATTTACCAACTTTATAAAGCGAGAAATCAATCTTAAAATCAATGTAGACGTAAATTGATATCGTAAAATATAATTGTTATTCTTGACCAGATAAATCAATTGCCAAGGATCAAAGACTTCTTTGAAATTCTACTTACCAGTCAATTCAATAAAACCGTGGGACATTATATAAGTTTTATTTTCAGAAATATTAAAGTACTCACTTGGCTACAATTCCGTAGTTCAAAAACGCTTTAAAAATTACTAATAGACTATTTATTTTATGTGAAAAATCAATGAATAAGTGCTTTGAGGTTTTTTTTTAACAAAAATTTTACATGGTAGTTTTGTGGACCATATGCTCAAATAGAGCCGGGAACCTAGGAAAATAATTGCAATCAAAACACTTTTATATTGAATCAAGACTAAATATGCTGCCTGTCCTTAATACAGTATAATTGTGAATGAAATTAGCAAAGCATTAACATGAACACTTATTAGGATACGAGAAGGTAGGATAGCAGTTGACCATAAAAATAAAAATAATAACTTTGAAATGGGATATCAGAGGGTGAGATCGTTATTTTTATTCAGCAAACTACCCTAACTTCATTGTGTGAATCGAACCTTAAAAACAATTTTACAACGGATATACATTATTAAAAATTTCGAAAACAAGATTGTGATACCAATTTCCATAATAGTTGTTTTTATTTACGCTTTCAAATACCTGCATGCACTCATTGGCTTAAATCTATGACTTGTTTAGATTCGAAATGGATTTTTTTTCTTTTTTTATAATGCCTATTTAATGGCATTTTAGCATTAGGCTAGCTATCACTTTTGATTTCAAAACTTCCAATCATTTTAACATTATATAATCTCACTAATTATACTCAATTTGACCAAAATGGACCGATTTTCTAAGTCTTTGTACGCGCACCTGTGTTTGCAGCTACCTGTTAAGCATATAACTTAGACTGTACATGCATAACAAGATTGCATGTTTAACTTTTTTTATTTTCTATCTTATTGTTCTCACTAATGCAGATTTGATGTTAAAACCAGCGTTACGATTAGCATATATATTGTATTTCACACGGTGATGGTTTTAATTATCTTAGTTTAGCGAAATCGATTTTAATAAATGAGAAATCTCTTTTAGTAGTCAATGTTTACGTCATTCAAATCAAGGTAGATTTGTCAATATGTAATTTTTATATTTAAAAACAACAACCAAGAAAAATTCGTTTTTATCCAGCCATGCTTATAAATCCCTTTTTATGATTTTATAGAATCAAAGCCAAATAATTTCTATCATACATATGCATAGTAAACATATGGTTTGTTCTGTTCTATTCATATTTGAGATTTGTGCTGCGGCAATGACAAATGCCGACATTAAGATGATGATTAATAATATGATTTAAAACCGTGCTCAGATATTTTAGTTTTTTTCTTTTTCATTGATAATTTAAAAAGACTTTTCCAAAATAAAGCAAGATGACGTATTATTTCTTTTAAACTATATATATATATATATATATATATATATATATATATATATATCTTTACTATATAAACATGTTTGAGACATGTGGCAAATACGGTACAATAACCGACATTGATCACATGATCATTACACTATGCGTATGAATATTTCACTCTCTGTACTATTTTTTAAGACGTTTCATAACAAAATAACAACACAGCCTGAGAAATTTTTTTTTGTTAATTTTAAAATATACATTGAATTAAATACACAACAGAAAATTTCCAATCATCTAAAAAGTACCCTAATTTCTCCCATAATACTGAAAAAGTGTGTATGGTACCATCTGTTCTATAAATTTTATTTCCCGAGCTATGGAATTTCACCACCAGTTAAAACCACAGTCATAATCGAGTTTCACATTGACGAGTCTGGAGAAAATGTAACTTAAAACATGAAATAAATCCAAAATTTTAGGAGGGGAGATATCTCATACAGACGAAAATAGCAGATGTTAAAAAGAATATATATGCAACTGAGACGGTCGACTGTCCTGTAAAAATGTTAAACCGCTGTTTCCAGTGCTTCGATAAAACTGACAAAAATCCCAAAGTTTGTTCAATCAATATAATAAAAGCCATGGCTGGTCCTGAAGAGTCTGATATATGGTTCATGTTAAAACGCACATTTGCCCGTTTTTATCCGATATATGCCATGCTGCAAAAAGTTGAAACTAAATACACTCCTCGCTGTTTGCGGGTGACGCTCAATGACCTGGGGTACGAAGCTGGGAACAAATTTGTTTATGTCGAACCATAAATGAGAAACTTTTCCCAATCTTATAACAGAACTGTCTCAACACAACAGAAAAAACGTCATAGTAACTCATTGTCAGAATTTACTCACCCTGCAAAAAATTTAAACACTGAATCGGCTGTTGTACCGCGCCTAAATGGGTCACAATCTGGGTCGCATCATGTGGTCAGTTCCACAAGTTCTACGGATAATAATGACAGAAACTATGTCTTTCCAAAGCAGAGTACATTTCCGTCATCCAATTAATTCACTCCTGGTTTCTTCGTAGATTCCAATTTCTCGCACTGCACTTTTAAATTTCCAAAAATGACAGCGAGAGTGAGACATCATTTTCGTGTCAATCTTCGAGACTGTTCACTTGTTCGTCATCCACCTTAGGAAATTCGTTTTTTTTTTAAATAATTTCGTAAAATTGCTATGAAAGTGACTAAATTGATGTTTTATATAAAATGTGCAAAACAATGTGATGGTTAATAAAATATTTCATAATTTTTGCGAGTTCCGTGTTTTTTCATGTTGTACTATATTTTGTTTACATTGTTACGCTGTTCCAATAATTGACCCCGCTTCTCGTTGAAGGCGTGAAAATTTAAATTGATGTGACAAATTTCAAAAAAATTGATTAATAATTAATATAATGTAAATATAACCATTGAACAGCATAGCTATGGCAGTTATTGGATTTTAAATGACATAGTTTTGCCAGGCAAACCAATCATAACGCCCTAACGCGCGTTATTCAGTTTGCCTGGCAAAGTTATGTCATTTAACTGCCATAGCTATGCTGTTCAATGGTTAAATATATGCAAGACGTGTTGTAGGACGATGCCAAGTCATTCCATGCCACCGTATTTCACTTGCTGGTTATTGTATAGTGAATATACTTAATTTATATCCGGGGACGTTTCAATGTCAAAAGAAAATAACCTTTTCTTGTTTCAATCACTTTTTTGATAAAAAATAAAATATCAGTATTCCATATTCTAAACCAGAATAATGGGAACATTTTAATCTTGCAAAATTTAGACAAGACAATTCGAAAAACAAATGCGTTAACAATTTTCTAATAAAGTTGTTTTTTTTTCTATTCTTAATTAGTAATAAAATGCGTGTAACAAAAATATTATTTTATCTGTGGTCCACAATATAGCACTATGTGAAACGGTTACATTTTAAAGTCAACTTGTATTTTAATATATTTAGATTTTTCAGACCACTGGAATAACATATATGGCAGTGATCAATCATTTATTTGCATTTTCGTGCGCTCTTTGATAATTCTAGCACAACAGATGATAGAAAATAGTTCTCTCATAGATTAAACCGAAATTCCATCGTGGCAAACACATATCTTTGAATAATCCCGGCGCTTGAACTAGTGGACTGATTTGTTTACACGTAACCCGTAGTACCGGAAGTGACCTTGTGGAACTTTTGTTACATGCCGTAGACACTTTTTATCATCAAAAATACGAGAGCGCGTAACCCGAAACATCCGTATTGCTATGACTTAAAGTTTAGTAAAGCTCATTTGCCAGGTTTAATGTGTGAAAGGGGTAACTGTATTTTACATCCAAGTCATGATTCATTAACTTTTACCGAGGCGATGCTAAATGTTTTCTTTACTATTTCTATGGCTTTAGTCGTGACGAGGAAGAGTTAAAATTTGGAAAATATATGCTTGAACAAAATCCGATTAATAAATTGCTATGGTTGGCCGTCGCGTGCTTGCCAAACATGTGTTTATCGGCATTCAAGGAAAATGCACTAAAGAACAAATCACAGATATGGTTCAGGTACTCTTAAGGATTTATGCATAACCCGGGAATTCCTGTTGTTCAATAAATAAGCAAATTCCAAAATTTAAAAGCATCAATATTTGTTTGAATATTGATAAATATTGAATACAATAATAAAAATAACACAATACTTTCTAATTGTTTGAATATTAAACTTTATTTCATATGTTTACGGCATGTTAATGTCTAATGCACTAAAAACGTCAACGAACCAGAAAACAATCAGAGATAATTGCGGGTATGCCGATTCCAATTACCTCGTCATAAATAATGAAATAAAGTTATAAAGTCAAACTAGAAACACACACACACACACACACACACACACACACACACACACACACACACACACACACTATGGAAGACATGTGATATGTTGTTTCATGTTAAATTGTTGAATTAGGATTTTCCTTTTCTTTAAGTAATTTTTCAATGTCAGATTTTATAAAACTAGGGGGAACATTTGGTGAAAATCGTAACCTCGGCTTCCCTGTTTTGTCTATCAAAAACTCTTCAAAATTCCATCTTACATCACTGACTTTAATTGGCGAGTATTCTAAATCGTCCTCAAATTCTTCCGATGTCGGTGGACATTGATTCTGTAAAAATAAATAAATGAGGGTTGTGATTGTGGCTTACATGTTAAAAGGAACTTCGAATTAACTTGACTAGTAAAGTAGGTCAAGTGTCAAAATGCTTATTTGGTGAGGACAGAACTTTATATTTTGAGTATCTCTTTCAGTCAATCAAAATATTTTATTCAAGGTTTTTTGCACATAAACACAATCTCAAAATTTATCTGTAAAAGTAAGAAAAAACATGTGAACGAACAAAAAAATAACGACAAATGTTTCTTGAAAAAGAGTTCTTCAATTTTCAATACAAGATGTACAGAATGAAATATACTTTAGAACCTCGTGTAATAGACATAGCAACCACGCGCTATAATAATTTGTGTTAAGATTTTTTACTTTGGGCTTTGTCTTACAAAGTGATTCCGCTATTTCTGTAGCAAAAACTATATATATATATGTTGATTGTTGTATGATACTTGAATAATAATGATGTAATAAAACTAAAGATAAAGGAAGCAAACACAAACCATTAGATACTAAACCCTCGATTTTTAAAACCGTATCATCTACTCAACAAAAATTGCTATAAGATATATCTTTTTAAAGGAATGCATACACTTCCGTTGTTCTTAATACGGACGTTCCAGAATCGAATTTATTTATCAAACAGAGATTCTTGAAACTAGAATATTTATTAAAGAAATAGGCTGTATGTTCTTGAAAAACTACCTTGATATATGTATACAATGGATGTTCATTCTTCCCATTAACGTCAATTTTGTCAAACATGTCAAAGTTTGGTACAAATCCACCACCTGGACGTATGTACTTGATACCGTTAAGGATCTCGGTTCCATTGGCTCCAGGTTCTTGCTGCAAATAATCGATAATAGATGATATCATAATAAACAGGTACTTACTTATAAATTAAGATAAAAGGCATTGTCTATACAGAAATAAACCAATTTTTGCCACTCTACAAATGTCATATAAAGAATGTACCAAAAATTGTGTTAATATGTCTACTGCCATGTTTTTGGTCGATTCTTGTAGTTAAAAAAACGTTCAAGAATTTAAGAATTGCATTTAAAAATTGCACTTTGTTTCCTAAAATGCTAGAAAACAGTAGATTTTAAATAGTATTTTTCAGCAGAACAGAACTGAGACTTTAGACGTTGACAACAATATGAAATATGTAGGTTTTTAAACCCATCTCGGTAATATCTGCAGAATTTTATCTATCCCGAATAGCCAAAAATATCTTTAATAATGAGGATGCGGATTAAAACCGTAAATCACTCAACTTCTCACGTGTATCATTTTATAAAAAAATGTTAAAATTTAAAATCACCAGATTGCCCTTTAATTTCAAAACAATCCCCATCAATAGAATGGTGTTAGGTGTATAAAGATATTTGTAATTATCTCGTGTAGAAAAAAATACAAACTAGAAGTTTAAGCATTTTGATGTCATATAAATACAGTCAACAACTTATGGTTGTAAAAGCACACGTAACTGAGCAGATTGATAAACAATAAGATGAAGATAACTTTCTGACTCTTTGATACAGAGTATGAAGAATTAGAATTTTTATTATCATTCAATAAAATTTAAATATTTGAGATTTAATGATATCAACTTGATAATGCTGATGATAAATAATAACTAATAAAGAAGTCAACCATTTCAAAACAACACGCTAAAAATAATTTCCTAGAACCTAATACAGCATTGGAATTATATAACGAAAGTGAATCGATTTACTAGATTGTAAAATATGGTCTAATGCAGAGGAAATGAATAGTTAGTTATCTCAAATATGACGTAATCATATTTTTTTTTCTCTGATTCGCATAGAAACGTCATGAAACGTTGTTATGTACTTTGTAATGAAAAAAGCTACCAAGACCAACCACCAAAAAAGAGAAAAGACAAAAAAAAGATGCAAAACAAAATAGTTAGATATTTGTTTACGTGGATTACGTTTATTTCTATCCGATCCAATATGCAATTCAAAGTCTACTTACAAAATTGAAGTTGTTACATGGAAATCCAAGTATCTGAAAATCCTGTCCTTCAAATTGTTGTTTCAGTGCATTATATCCCAAATAATGGAGGGGAGTTAACCCTCAGAATGTGGCGAGGTTTGTAATCATTATTACCTGCCCCTTGTACTTTGACAAATTAACTTCATGAGACCTGTTAATGTCCCAGGCTTTAAAATCGTAGATTGTTCTACTCTCGGGTGATAACTCCGAACACACCAGCCTCTGTCCGGATGCAACAAAAAGAGTTGCAAATCCGTAGAGAAAGTAAAACAGTGTTGACGAGTCCGTCATTGGAGTGTAATTTGATCATCCTCGTAAGTATGCAGATAACCAGAGTAGTGGGAAGATAACTAGAGGTTAAAGATTAACTTTAATCTTGTCATGTACAGTATATATATATATATATATATATAGAGAGAGAGAGAGAGAGAGAGAGAGAGAGAGAGAGAGAGAGAGAGAGATGAAAATAGCACTGGTGTATAAATTTACTGCTGCTAGTATTTTAAAAAAAATTGCATTCAAGCCAAGTTGTGTTTTAACAGTATTAACCATTTTAAGCGTTGTTTTCTGCATGTAGTCACATATTCCGTCACACTTCTTTCCTGCCGTTTTTGTCTTTGACTACCTAGTATTTCGGTTGCTGCTAGTGGAACAATCAGAGTCCATTACATGAGGAATATCATCTCATTTCTCGTTTGTGTAGCGATTTTTAACTTAACATTTTACCTAACCATTTCCATTACAACGGTCAATAGTTTATGGGTTATATTATTTAATTGTACTGATAAATAATTATAAATTATTTTGTTTTCTTTGACGGAGACAGTAGTGGACGATTGGTCTTAATTCTTGCTTACGGGTCACGACGCCTATACGGGTCAAGACGCCCTTACTGCTTATAACGCCTTTAATCACCTAGATTTCAATACAACCCGGGTTGAGAGATGATTTGATGTGTCAGCAAGCCGTAATCAAACGGAGGTTTTTATCTTTACAATATCTTTGCTTATATAAGGCATACTTTATCATTACAATGATAACATTTTATCTTATAATCCACAAGATTAAGGCCTATTTCACATGATATCGCCGAAACCATAAAAATTATAACTCGTGTGCAAATAAAGGCAAACAATCGGTCGTTGTGTAATTACAGCACTAAAATTTTATTTTTCTATTTTGTTCTACTGCTTTACTGAAAGACAATATTGCTCGCTTATGTTCAAGCATTCCTACGCAAAAGGTCACTAATCAGATAAGGCACTTAACTTTTATAGCATTACTCAAAACTAGAAAAAGATAGAAACTATAAACAAAATTTCTCTCTCTCTCTCTCTCTCTCTCTCTCTCTCTCTCTCTCTCTCTCTCTCTCTCTCTCTCTCTCAATTTTGTACTGATTGGTCTTGAACATTTATATTTCTTCTTGTGATTCACCTATTACTACCAACAAGTCTCATTATGTAAATTTGCGATTTCCGGTACCAGAACTAACAGTATGATTATTAACCTTGTTATTACTACATGTCATCACGTAACAATTTATCTTTTAACGTAGCAAAACTAGATGTTATATACCCGAAGCAAGATAATTACAACAACGAACGATATGAATTATGCACACAGGTATTCATGCAATATGCACGTGATCCATATAAATGCTAAAAGGAACGATATATTCATTATTGACTTTATTGAATTCACTGTACAGTTTATTTTTATCTTACAGATGTCTATGTAAAATTTCTTGTAGGCATTTCTCCGACATATCTCCTACTGCTCATTAAAGATTTTTGATACAAACTTTTGCAGATGAACTCTTACTTACAGAAGAAATCTGAAGCGCCGGCTTGTAGGAGGATTTTACAAAGCGCCTATGTTAATGTAATTTTTCATTTTATTAACTGAAGGTCATAGGTTTTCTCAAGGTACTTTGATCTTAAAACTATCCCAGAACTCAACACCTCATTACAAGTAAACACATCTTGACTTGCAGCCAACCAGACTTTTATAAACACTAGTGTTATTTGCTACTTATGCATTTTTTTAAAATAGAATTTTCACAGAAAATCGAATATCTTCGATTTTTGTTACAACATGTCTTAAGTAAGTGACAAATTCAAGTTAATTGGTTTTTCTGTGAAAGTTTTGCACAAACACAGTGACACAAAAGGTAGTTAACACATCTTGACTGCAACCAACCAGACGTGATTTCTTTATAAGCACTAGTGTTATATGCTACTTTTGCATTTCTTTAAAATGATACTTTTCAAAAGTAACACATGACACTAGGAAGAGATATATGGTTTAACTGCATACGCTTATCTTGTCAATGGTGGCAAAGAAGTCACTAAAACATAAAAAAAAATTAAAAACAAAATAAACTACACTCCTACTACTGTTTGTGTCACTGTGTTTGTGACAGTTAATTTTGATCAATTTTCATTTCAAAAAAGTCCAATATCAGCAGCAACAATTTCTTTTTATAGAAATTTCAAATACTACTCGCAGATGCGCATAGCGATTTTTTGTTACAACTAGACACAAGTAAGTGAAAAATACCAAACTCAATTCAAGTTCAATGGATTTTCTATGAAAGTTTTGCATAATTCACTGTCTCGAACAAAGTGAATCCAACAGTAGACAGTTCTATGGAAGGCTTTATGATGCTAAAATGAAACGGGTTTGTCTTCAGAATGAACAAACTTGTATCGTCGAGTTTATAAAGAATTACCACGAGAGAACATAGATAATACATATTTATTTAGTACTACATAAGATAGTTATACATTGATTAAATTTAAAGCAGGCAAGCGTATAACAGCTGTAAAGGGATTCAATATAACAGAATAATTTGCAAAAGTCCATATTGCCATCACTAGATCCGAAGAATGTTGATGTTTTGTCCAAATCCAATGAACGGTCAGTATTGTAGAATGGTCAGTGCTTTGTTAATTCCATTCTTGCTTCATCCACATTTCCACTTCCCCGTTTCCGACATAATGCTTGTCGAACAGATGTATCCAATACCAAAACAACTAATGCAGAAATGCAGCATCCGAGAGTTATCAGCCATGAAAATACTCCCCATAACACGGTTGTTCCATACCCTCCATACTGGGGATCAACATAAAGAAGAAATGAAAGTATCCACTGCGGTGACCAACATACAATGTAAATAACAGTGATAAGTACTCGGACGACCAGTACCTAAATATAAATAAAGTATTTCATTGACCATTGAACAGCAAATGACAGTTACTGCACTATAAATGACATAGCTTTGCCAGGCAAACTGAATTAAGCACGTTAGTTGTTATACAGTTGTTATGAAACTACTTAGGTAGTCAAGACTGTGAATATCTATTTGCACAGTGCAATGATCATGTGATCAATGACATTTATTGTCTCATAATTGCCATTGGTCTCAAACATGTTTATATAATAAAGTTGCAAAGCAAATGTAAATATATATATTAAACTGAGTAGATGTTAATAACGCAAAACAATATCAACATAATTAAGACTTTAACAAACCACGCAGCAAAGCATAAAAAATGAAATAGTGAAAGACCAAGGTTTGGTAACCCAAAGCTATCTTCACGGTTACATATATTTATCGCCTTTATAAAATATTGACTTGATGTTAGGATTGCTTAACAATAAGGTGTTCGATGACATATTAGTATTTTCTCCAAGACTTTATATCAGACTTTACTATTTGATGAAACGGCAGAGTGGAAATTTTCTCAAAAGCATAAATTAAAATGGTTTTGCTATATAGAATTGTCAAATTTAAAAAGTGTGTGTGTGTGTGTGTGTGTGTGTGTGTGTGTGTGCCTTTCAAGTGCTTGGTTTTTAGTATTGCATTAAAAATAAATTTAAATTTAACACAACAATCTTTCGATTGTCGAAACTAATAATAATATATGCCTGGTTTATTAATTATTGTTTGATAGAGTGCGGTTTATTATTATTATTATTATTTAAAAACACATCATAATGACATGGATTTCACTGTTAATTGATCAGGTTTTTGTTTGAAGTCTTCAATCAATGTTTTGATGGTCGGAAGCCTTTATATCTAGTATTATCGTATTTGTAACATGTTCTTATCGCATTGGCGTTTTCAGATACAGACAGACTTACACATTCGTTCACGTAGGTACGGAGCCCGCGAAGGGACATTGTGAGAATTATAAGTTTGCGTTTTCATACAAACGTTTTACGAATGAATATTACTGTGTGAGAAAAAAATACTGTTGCTTGTAAACATAAAACTATTTCGTGGACTCCGTGCGTACATAATCGTTTTGTGTCCTGAATTCAAAGCATTATATTCAGATTAATATCCAATATACTATATGATGTGGTCTTACCCTTGTGCAATTGTTTCCCCATGCTCTGTTCAAGACAGAAAACAAGATGGTCATACCAATGATCGCTAGCATTGGACAAAAAAAGAAAATAACATAATACGCCATTAAATAAGCTGGTGCAGGGTTGCTTATACACACTGTGTATCCCATAAGCTTTGTCTCTATGTAAATTGCAGATGGTATCGATACAATCGCCGCTATCATAATGGAAGATAATATCAGGCATATTTCTACGGGTAAACATCTTTTGCCGAAATCCTTAAAAAACACGGTACAAACAAATGCCAAGCAGGACAATGTTATAGCTGTCGATCCATGGAAAAATCTTCCAGTGAACAAAACGATCGGACACATCCAGTTTGGTGGAATCCAGTAAAAAAGGTCGACAGAAGTGTTGATGTTTTCAGTAATAATGACTGAAATGTTCTGTAAACAGTACCAAAGAAAGATAATATCCCATGCTGATTTCTCGTAAGACTTTTTACAGATACCAACAATAACAGCGGTGTTCAAAGGAATTCCCAACAGAAATGTTAAAACGTTTAAAACTATCAAAATAATGTTATAGCTTGATGCTTTTTGTGTTACGTTGTCATCAATAACTATGGGCACATCGTAGAAGTTGTCAATTACTTCACTCGAATAGTTTAAATACGGTAAATCCATTTCAAATACTATCAAGTTTTCTTAATATTTTTTTTTTAGAAAACTGCGGATGTTGAAGATTTTCTTGATATTTTTCTAGAAAACTGCGAATGCTGAAGTTTTTCCGTTTATATTTTGTTTTCTATCATGACTATCTCATATGTGTATTATATAGAGGTCCTAAAACAGTGATTGTTTGAAATTGAATCCGATTATTTTTGACATTTCAACACATCACATTAAGGCTTATTATGCCATTTTCAAAATACCAAAATTACAGTTAGTACTTCATGATACAATGTATGACTGTCAACAATTTGTGCCTACTTTGTAGTTGTAGATAATAAATGTTATAACAATTTTAATGTGAATTGTTTGCATAATGTGGTTTTTTATATATATATATATATATATATATATATATATATATATATATATATATATATATATATATATAATGTGGTTATTATCTGGCAATAACAACGGTTTATACAGTATATATATATATATAGAGAGAGAGAGAGAGAGAGAGAGAGAGATTTTATTTTATTCGCAACATTGGTAACTGCTTTAAAGTTTGTTCTATGCCACTAGTATTATAAAGTTTTAACTAAATTTGTCCAATCATCTTTGAAGATTCTCGGTGCTAAAATGTTTTAGAGCGTACGCTTATGGATCTCCGTGCCTTTCAACGCTTAGGTTTGAATCCTACTCCGTCAGATCCTATTGTGAAAAATTGTCAGTTCGCTTGCAAAATTTTTTTATGACGGATACCCGTGCTACCTCCACCATCCCAGAACTGACCGCGTGGATATAAGTGAATCGTGAATTTTGTCATACGGCATAATTACCCAACATAAACTTAAAGCGGCAGTTTTTCAATTTTCTTCAAATTTGATATTTTTTTCAAAAAAACTACTAATCATTATCTGTGATATTCATTTTCTAAAATCGTATTCCTATTACCTGTAAATAAACGGGATCCTCTAACGGGTTGGTCACTTATTTAAAGATAATATTTGTACAGACAGTCAAATGAATCAAAGGGAAAACCTGACAATTTGCATCAATTGTCCATCATTAATATCCAAATGTATTCGCAGTTGTGTTATTTATTCCTAATAAAGTCACAAATGACAAATTTAATGAAATTCTGTTTAATTTATCGCAGTTCACCGTTTTGTAGGTTGTTTTTGACTTAACCTTGTTCTAAAATTAGATCCCACAGGCTACATCTCGCTTGGAAATTACTGTTATTTCTATATTTATCGATATTTTTATCGTTGAACCAAATGTAACATTTTTCATCAGGAAAATCATTAATTAGATCAGCACCGTTTTAATTTTTTCCTAGGAAAACTTAATGCAGCTTTAACTGTTCAGAATAGTT
This sequence comes from Tegillarca granosa, assembly GCA_029721355.1. Classification (NCBI taxonomy): domain Eukaryota; kingdom Metazoa; phylum Mollusca; class Bivalvia; order Arcoida; family Arcidae; genus Tegillarca; species Tegillarca granosa. The sequence goes on along the minus strand of CM056594.1, from coordinate 37,618,828 downwards.
TCAAGATATTTTCGCTGACCTCCGTTACTTGCGGGCCAGGGAACATTAAGCTACATAATTTTAAATTTAACTGTATGTTCAGTGTAGATTTACCATGAGCGATTTTTACAATCTCCAAACCGGTTAAGATAACCACTCCCGGTAATAATTATATGTCTATGTTCTGTTCTATCCCTTCGTTGCTCAACATCAGTAATTAGCGTAACAATTGTATCCATAGTTATTCCAAGTGCCAATATATACGTTAGCTAATTGCCAGTAAATAAGACAATTAGCCAATGTGACGACAGTGGAACATCCGTACACCAATAACAATATAATATGCTTATTTCAATAATTGGTGCATTTTTATGAATTATAATGTTACCGGTTGTGACGAGTAATGATAAGTGATACTAAAGTGTAATTTAAAAGCTATCCATTGCTAAATAAAGGAACAACAAGAGGTCTATGGACCTTTACGCTTACCTCAGGATATTCCACAAATTGCAAAAATTGCAATAAACAATAAATGTAATTACAGAAACTTTCCAAGTTTTCCTCAGTTTGGAACTGCCAAAATACTATTAGTAATTTCTAGTCAAAGTTCATTAAAAACAAGAGGCCCAAAAAGGGCCTGTATCGCTCAACTGGCACTTTATTTGCTTCTGAATTTTAGACAGCGATGCCGCTAGCTATTGCCAGTTGAGCTAATATGTTTCAGAAAAAAATTATATGTATGTGAAATGGCTATACATCTACTCTCTATATACCAAATTTAACAAAATTGTATGATATATAAATGTGTATCGGCCATTCATTACCTTTTGCTTTTTTTAATAACGGCGGCCATTATGGATGCCACAGTTTGTGCAAACTCTAATCTGTATACCTAAGGGCCTTTCACACCAAATTAGGTTTAAATAGGTCAAAAAGTTTCTGAGGAGAAGATTGTCAAAGAATGGCTAATTACAGCTTCTTATTTGAATATTCCGCAAATAGCGACCCAATAAAAATGTTTCTGAAAAACCTGTTACATATGATAAATGGCTATGCATCTACTTTCTATATACCAAATTTGAACTAAATCGGTTAATAAATAAACGTGCATCAGCCATTTATCACTTTTTGCTATTTATAGTAACGGCGGCCATCTTGGATGCCGCAGGAAGTTGATTTGTGCAAACTTTAATCTGCATCACCTAGGGACCTGTCACACCAAATTAGGTTCAAATAGCTCCAGTAGTTTCTGAGGAGGAGATTTTCAAAGAATTGGCTAAATAAAGCACCTTATTTGAATATTCTGCTAATAGCGACCCAATAAAAATGTTTCTGAAAAACCCGTTAAATATGTTAAATGGCTATGCATCTACTTTCTATATACTAAATTTGAACTAAATTGGTTGATAAATAAAACGTTTATCAGCAATTTATCACTTTTTGCTATTTATAGTAACGGCGGCCATCTTGGATGCCGCAGGAAGTTGATTTGTGAAAACTTTAATCTGCATCACCTAGGGACCTTACACACCAAATTTGGTTAAAATTTGTCCAGTAGTTTCAGAGGAGAAGATTAAAGTTTACGCATGGACGCATGCACGCACGCATGCTTCGCCATGCCATAAGCTTAGCTGGCTATTGCCAGTTGAGCTAACTAGTTACAAATCATATGACTTTGAATCAAATATCAAAGTGATCATCACATCAATACCTGCAATGTTCTAATATATATGCTTATACAGAAAGTTAATAGTTTTCGAGAGAATTAACAATTTCTATCTTTTTATGCAGCTATGAACTTGGCCTTTGAACATATCACCTTGAAAAATATATCAAAATGATGGTTATATCAATTCCTACATTATATTACTATACATGCCTATACAAAATTTTAGAGTTTTGAATATGAACAATTTTTAATTTTCGTATGCAACTATGACCTTTGACCTTGAACCATATATCATAATGATCGTCGTATCAATACCTACAATATTCCAATACACCTGCCTTTACAAATGTTAATAATTTTCAGGCTTCTTCAAAATTTAAACAAAATAAAACCATTTCAAGGGCAACAACTCCTACAAGGATTTTCAAATTGTTGCAAAAGTTTGTACCTCGTTTGATTTTTGTCATATTTAACATTTTTGCAATGTAATATATTTATCTATTCCTTACATTTTTCAAGAAAATGCCCTAAAACTGCAAAACTCACAAACTAGATCATGACCTTGATCTTTGACCTTGACCCAATATGAAGGTCTTTTCAAGAAAATAATAATCCTTCAAACCTCATGTCATTAACTGCAGAAATAGTCAATTTGTAACCATTTGAAACCATTTTTTGGTATTTTTAACATTAAACACAAAAATGGCTAACCTATTTTTTTGCCCCCAATTTTGTGGTTTGTACAACCACATACATTATTAATCACTATGGCTTAAACTAAGAACTCTGTGTATGCATGAAATGTGTGAGTGTGTGTTATTGCCTGTGGTGTACTAGCACACACTTAAGAAGACTGTTTGGTAAGGTGCTAGTTCAATGCTTCAGTATGCTACAGACAAGCATACCAAGCATTCAAGTGAACCAGATGATACTCTGTCCTCTTATTTTTGAAGCCATGTGAAGAAGCAATATCTCATATTTTAAAGTATTATGGATGACTCGTCAGAGTTCAAACCAACAACCTTCAACTCTTTAGGTGAAAGCTTCTACCAATGAGCCACAGAAGTTTTTTACCTAATCTAATCCAGTTTCTGTATTACTGATTCCAGAAATCTTTACCAAAGAAATTTCAAGTGTAATGGACAAGTTCATTTTAAAAAGTGTCAAAATAAATTCCTATGCAAAACAAATAGGTTTAATGTTCTAACATTAAAGTTTTGAAATCAAATATGATGATTAGGAATATAAACTAAAACAAATTGAAATGTGAAAATTATTCTACAAACTTATTTTGATGATATTTTTGTTGACCCAATTCACACAGGCTATTTTCTCCTGAATTACCAGATATTTTTTTAAAAAAATATTTTCTGTTCACACAGGCTATTTTCTCCTGAATTACCAGATATTTTTAAAAAAAATTATTTTCTGTATCAGAATTTAAAACAACCAAACAAATTAAAACAGAAGCAACGATGCCTTTTTTACAGAATACCAATGGTTTAATAATAAAATTCTGTAGGAATACCACATACAGCTGATAAGAAAGCAATCAGAGTATCATCATGCATGCAGTTTGATTTATATAAGATCCTACTTCCTGGATGCTAACATAGCATCAGATCAGATCAGACTCGAAGCATCATTGTTCACAAATATACAGAAACACAAATCAAACTGACAAAGTTAAGTGTGATTTAGAAGTTACAACACCCCATTGGGAAGAGGTTTGGTGGCATACCTGATGATGCTTTCAACTGTTTGTGTGAAACTATGGTTATTTACTGGTTTTGGAAAATGTTTTTGCATGTCAAATCTTTTTAATTAAATTTGACAAACTTCTAACAATTTCATTGGTCAAAAAGTGAAAAAATGTTCAGGTCGTTTCTAAATGACTCAAACTTAGATTAGCTTAAAGCTGCATTAAGTTTACCAATTTTCTGAATTTTTTTTGATTTTCTAAAAATATATTTTTTTAAAAGTAGATATCTTCTAACCACGTTCCGTGACATTCATTTTCTAAAATTTCATTTCTTTTAGTTGTTAATAAACGGAATCCTCTGACCGGTTGGTCAGAGTTCTACGATGATAATTATGAGCTTGGAGCATGCGCACGGATGTAGGGAAAAGCCTAGAATCGAAAGTGAAACATGACAGATTGCATTAATTGTCCTTAATTAATATCCAGATGTATTTGAACTGGTGTTATTTATCCCTTACTAAGTCACAAATGACAAATTCAACGAAGTTCTGTGTTTAATTTATCGTATTTCAACATTTTGAAAGTTGTGTTTAAATGACCCGGGTTTTGATGACGTAACCATGGTCTATTATTAGATCCGAAATGCTGCATCTCGCTGGGTAAATACTGTAATTTCTATATTTATTCGAGCTTTTACCGTTGAACCAAATGTAACATTGTTCATTAGGAACATCAGTTATTAGATTAGCACCGTTTTAATTTTTTCTTTGGAAAACTTAATGCAGCTTTAACTGAGTTTGTGACGTAACCTAGAACTACTTTTAATGGGCATCATTTTACCTTGTTTTGAAGTTATTAAAATCAAAAATTGCATAAAGTTGTCTTTAAAATTCAATTGAAAGCATTGTATGTGATTTTCATTTGGGTCATTAAGATATAACCTGAATGGATGCTGTGCACACTTTTGTGTAATTTGCTTCACAAATTGTACTATGTACACAGCATTTGTTTAGATTATTTCTCAATGACCCAAATAAAAATCAGATTCACAAACATTATGGTGCATCATATGGCATGGTAGCAAACCCTAACAGTACAACCTTTTCCTATTGACTCTCCTGTATAATTCTAATTAACAAATAAATATTGTAAGTTGTTTTTACATAATCTGAGAATTTTATTGAAAAAAAATCAATTATTGAGTGAAAATTGTAAATTTATTTTAAGTAACAATGTCCTTTACTTGCAATCTTCAAAATCAATAAAATTTCTTATTTAAAAGAATACCTGTCAGTGTCATTTTTTGATGAAATTTCATAAAAACATAAAAACAAAATAAGGATATTGCAGAAAGATACCTAAATCAGTAGGTACTAAAAATAGCCTTCGTCCGTAAGTTATTATCTCCAACATAGGGCTTCTTTCTTTTAGAAATATTTTTCAGAGTAGCTGATTTGATGAAATTCCATATAAGCAAACTTACATAGATTATTTTTTATAGTAACAATGGCTATTATCTTTATCAACTATAATTATTAGGCTTTTTTCACAGAATATAGCTGTATTAAGTTTTATGAGAATCTGTCAAAACAAAGACAAGTTATTCCACAATAACCTTTATATCTATTTAAGTAACAGTAATCTGAAAAAGATTAATCAAACTTCATCTGAATACCAATAATTGTCATATATTTTCTCCAAAGTATTTAAACATTTCCTTGTATTCACATTCCCCTCTCATACTTAGAAATACCTTCCTGTTCTAAATACTATTAACAATTCTATTGTCAGAAGTATCTATGAAAGGTTTATAGCTTTTAAATCATTGCAAGCTTTTGACACACCAGCCATATGACACATTTTAATTTTTCCCAAAACTTTATTTTTTTATATTTAAGATTTCACATTAAGTAGGTTGCCAAAATGATACATGTATTTCACCAGCATTCATCTGATTTTCCCCAAAGTCTGAAAAAAATACTTCCCAAAAAACCTCGAATAATCTCTGCCTTGACATATTTGACATTTCAAATAAAAAGTTCCTTTCTTACAACAATGCCTATGAGCCTTTTTAGTTTGATAAAACTCTAATTTAGCAAACTTGTTTTTGCAGAACCTAGTATTACTGAAAGACATGTCAACTTTTATGCGCTTACAGCATAATATGCATGCAGTAGCAAAAAAAAATCAAAATAGCTCAACTGAACCTTAACTGGCACAAAGAGCTAAAATTTATTGATGGTATAAAGAGGAATAATGAAAATTAAATACATGTCCCTTTGTAAAAACAATTATAAAAGAAGCCCACATTTTATAAATTATAACATGATCAATGCAAAAACAAAAAACACTAAAATTTACCCAAGGTACTTTAGATAACATGTGATATCTGCTTAATCATAACTCAAAAAATTACTAGATGTTGACAGCATTGGTATTGTTTAAGTAACATTTGGAAATGTTTTTATGCATGAACATTACCCTCTTCATCTATTGCCTCTTGGAAGCATTTCCTCTGGGAGACATTTAACCCCTTTAATTGACTTTACAAAAACTAGCTCACTTAAACATGTATTTTGCTTGATCCTATTATGAAACAAAAAATCATTAAACTTTTTCTTCAACTAAATATTTGAAGAAGAAAGACATTTTATATTAGGCAACCTCAGTAGCAATACCTAGTTGTAGGCAGAGCTCACACAGGCAAAAACTCTTGTAAAACAACATATTTTCTTTTGTATTTTTATTTTTATAAAAATAGCCTTAACAATTTCAATAGTCAACATCATGATGCCCAAAAAAAGATGCAAACTGATATTTCCTCTTCTAGAAGAGGTATTTTTATACATATTGATATGATTCAGCAAATAATCAGAATTTTGGTTTCTGGGGCAATTGGAGGTTCCTTTACCACACCTAATCCTTTCCATCAATTTTATCAGATTTTAACAGTTACATAATTCAAAATCTAAAAATTGTAACAGGTATCACATAATGTTAAAATAAAATACAGAACACAATGCCTAAAAACATGTGTCTAATGCTAAATTTTATGACACTTGCCCATACAAAATTGATTATAAAATTATTCAGTGTATCAATATTCTGTTATTTCATTTCATAAAGGCTGTATAATTTGTATCATTAAGTAAGGTATCATAAAACTAGTTTTGTAGTTTTTAAAAACAACAGACACTATAAGTAATGTTATTTGATTATTGCTTTTGTTTCCGAGGGATTTGGAAACACACATACAGTTTTTACAAACTACCTCTACTGTATATGAATGAATTGTTTGTGACACTTAAGGTTCAAGTAGGCAATTGGGAAAAAAGGAATTCACAGGAAATATGTCTTACCTAACTCCTTTAGTCATATTAACTAGACTAAGGTTCAGAACAAATTTTAAGTTACAACTGTCAAATATTGGCATGATGACTGCAACTGTCACTGAAAAGTAAAATCTGTATGCTTTACAAGTCACCAAGCAAGACAAAAATTAAATCATACAAAACTAAACAAGATAATGGAAAGTCGACCATGTTTGATCTGTAACTAACAACAGGCACAATGACTTTTCTTTCCCTTTTCTATGTTATCCAAACACATTTCCTTACTGGTTTCAATAATTTTTAGTTATCTCCCCTTGTCTTGATTCTCTTACAAAAAAAACCTAGGTGTTACATACTGGTGTCAATTTTTTTCAAAAACAATTATGATAAATAGTTATCAAATTGAACATTACTGATTTTGATATGTACATGTATTTCAAGGCAAAGCTAAATTCAGGAATTGGTTAAAACAAAAAAAATTAGATTATTTAGGGGATTAAAACAATGTCCATATTAAAATCATATACAAAACAAAAAATGATATCTTTTTTACATTCAAAATATAAATTAAACTTTAGAGTCTGTTACAACAGCATAAAAACTATTCAATCTATTTTTTATCTATCACATTTGATCCATAAAATGTGGCTGTCCATCATGACTGAATCTCCGTGTAAGAATTTCACATCCAGTGTCTGTAACTAACAAAGTATGTTCAAACTGAGCTGAACGTTTTCCATCCTGAGTGACCGCTGTCCAATTATCTGGCCACATCTCGTCTCGCCAAGTTCCTGAAATAAAAAAATACATAACATTAATGCTGCCAATTACCTTGCGATAACTCATCTTGCCAAGTTCCTGAAATAAAATTTGTACAATATACAACTGCATTTTAACTATGAATTCTCTATAATTGCAATATAAATTTAAACTCTTTTAAAACTGCATTTTATCTTTGAACCCTTCCTTTTAAAATTGTTTTACCTCAAAGTCCATAGCTGAATCCATGCCTGTAAGACACCTTGAGTTGAAGCCTAAGGCCTTAGCCCCTTGGCCATCACGGCCCCTATCATTATAAGGTTGCTAGATGATACTTTCTACTAGTAAATTAAAACACTGTGATGAAGTAAACTGAGCTGTAATATGGGCGTGAATGTATACTTACCTTCTGATATCATTGGTTCTATTGTAAAAGTGTGTCCAGGTTTCATAACACCTACTGCTTTGTTTTCTGAAATGTAAATTGGATTATGATCAATAACATGCAGTGTTATAATGATAACTAAACATGCATAAAAACTAATTCAAAAGAATTATAAATTTAAATGTTTGGACCAAAACAATAAATACAAGTTACTGAGGGTAACTTAGATAACAAAATCAGTCATTAAAATTTACCTACTGTATATTGAATATACAGATGTACTGAAATAAGATTCTGTTAGATTGTCTTTTTATTTAAATATCTGACTATAGTATTTTCAAAAATTATAAAAATCTGTTATATCTGTGTGTGTGTGTGTGTGTGTGTGTGTGTGTGTGTGCTGTGTGTGACTATATATATAATGTACAATTTACAACTTACTTGAGTAATGTGGAACACTAGGAGCTGTGTGAAATAACCTGTTAAAATTTAACAAATAGGATTTTAAAATATTACATATAAGTAAATTTACATTTCAGAAACAGTGGGTTGTTTGTTGAAATGATGTGTACTTGTGTTTTCATTACCTGTATACATGTAGTTGGCAATTAATAAAAATATGGTGCAAAATTGGGCAACAATTTGTACAACATTGTCATTATCTTTGAAGAATGAAGTAATATCTTTCAGTGTCCTCAACTTATACAGAGACAGTCAGTTCAGGAATGGTGGGGAAAACCTGAGTACTGATGAAACCACAAACCTCACTTAAGTAACCTGACAATCTTTTTTGCACTAAGATATGTATGCTTGAACTAAAATATTGAGGGTCACTGTGATTCACAAGCCAGTATTGAAGGCTATAGGTTTTCATCAAAGCCCTTCAATTTGAAATAATGTCTCTCTTATGTTTTTGTCTCAATATCAAAAGATTCACATCTAAACATATATATTCTATTAAGAATTATCATGTTTAAAAACATTAGTCAGAAAAAAGAAAATTTGGTTTAAATGTTTATTTTCAATTTTATTAATAAATGGTTAAATTACTTGTAAATTAAGGAGGAAGAAAGTCAATTATTATTCAGTATTTTTTTTTTAAATTACTTTTATGATAGATCTCTACATATTTGGCTTGCCCAAGCTTATAAATTACAGAGCCACTCTTCGTGTAATTTCAGTCTTGATTCAAGTATCAGGAATTTAATCAATTCCATTGCCGAAGTTTGGTGAATTTCTCAGAAGAATTTTCATGTCTATTGAATGGATGCCAGCAATCATACTAAATTTAAATCATCATAATCACTGAGATGCTTAAAAAATAACCTCCCCTTAGATTTGGACATTGACACTTGATTGGAGAAAAAAATATAAATTAAATCTGGCATCTGTGCACAAGTTTTAAATAATTCTATCACTCATATCCCTTCTAGAAAGATACCATACAATTGCACTAAAATATAAACTGAAATGCATGTTGGTTTCAGAAATTATTTCTTATGTCCCAGCAATGCCATCTTGAATCTAAGGCAAACAACCTTAGTATAGCGATAGCAGTTACACATGTGCACTTGGGCAAACAATCATTCATGAACAGCTAGCTTGCCAAAGCAAAATCTTAAATCCACTGTCTTAAAGGGGGCCTCAACTCTATATATCATGTGAAAACATCTCAACTGGAGCACAAAACACCACCATAGATATTGTAAGCAACGGTAGATATTATGTACTTACGTACTATGTACATGTATTATGTACTTACGAGTGTATTCCATGTCCACAGTAACTTCTCACTACAGAGTAACCATGTGCTTGGGCATGCTTCTGAATAATATTTCCCATTTCTCTATATCTAACACCAGGCTTTACTGAAAATAAAACAAGAGTTGGTAAATAACTTCATAGCTAACCTAAGTTAACATTTTGTAAATACATGCATTGTTACAGGATTACAAACATCATAATCTGATGTTTTAACAGAAATACTTACACTGTAACTTTAAATATCAATTTTATGCAATTTTAACATAAACAGATTTCACCCCTAGTTATTCTATTTGAACAAATTTGTCACTAACTTTCCAATTCTATTTGAACAAATTTGTCACTAACTTTCCAATTCTATTTGAACAAATCTGTCACTAACTTTCCAATTCTATTTGAACAAATTTGTCACTTACTTTCCAATTCTATTTGAACAAATTTGTCACTAACTTTCCAATTCTATTTGAACAAATTTGTCACTAACTTTCCAATTCTATTTGAACAAATTTGTCACTAACTTTCCAATTCTATTTGAACAAATTTGTCACTAACTTTCCAATTCTATTTGAACAAATCTGTCACTAACTTTCCAATTCTATTTGAACAAATCTGTCACTAACTTTCCAATTCTATTTAAATAAATCTATCACTAACTTTCCAATTCTATTTGAACAAATCTGTCCCTAACTTTCCAATTCTATTTGAACAAATCTGTCACTAACTTTCCAAACTCAATTAAACCTTTTGTACCATACTATTTTTCTAAACAAAGGACTGCAGTGTGCAGTTGCAGAGTAGTTCAAACATGTTGAAGAAAAGATATCACAAAAAAAAAATTTTAACATCACAATTTTTTTAAAAATATCAGAACCTGAATATTCAGAAATATACCCCAATTTATTGCTATTAATGTTTAAACAACTACTAAAGGTTTACATTGATTTAAAAGATTTGTAGTGGGTGAAAAAAGTCAAAGAACTTTAAATGAATTCCAAATGCATTATTTTTTTTACCCCAAAAATAAAAAAATACTTTCTATCCATATATACAATGTCAGAACAACTTCTTGCTGACTACCTGTTAACTTGCAATATATATATTTAAAATTTAGCTTTTTCAATGTTTTGAATGCTAAAATTGAACACATTAACATGATATACACTTGGAGTAGCACATACAGTTCTGCAATTTAGATCCTCTTTTATTGAAAGGCAAGCTAAAAATGTTTGTGGGCAAGTTTGAATTATCTCTGTTTGTGTGTCTTCAAGAAATTACAGGTATCATTTGTAATTATTATTATTGTTATTATAATCTTCTATATTACCATTATTTTATATAATATATAATTTTTACCTTCATCTATTGCATTTTTTAAACATTCATAAGTTGTTTTGACCAATTTTTTACTTCCTTCATCAACATTCCCAACAAAAAATGTCTCATTTAAATCACCATGGTAACCTCTGTGATAAACTGTTACATCAACTACAAGGAAAAAAAACAAAATGTATAGCTTCACATGTCATATAAATGTAAAACAACACAAAATTTCTGCATTTTTACAGAGTTAAGGTGACCCGTATAATTGATGGGTCTGTAAGTCCTAAAAAAAATCATCCAACTGAATCAAAGACGAAATGTACAACTACTGTACATCTCCAACTGATCATTCCTGTAAAATTTCATCAAAATTCTGTACATCTCCAACTGATCATTCCTGTAAAATTTCATCAAAATTCAACTGACTGTAAAGGAGAAGACAAATGTTTACGCATGGATGGATGGATGGAAAGACAGACAGTAGAATAGGAATGTAGTACTATACAGTAGAACTTCGATGGCTCGAAGTCCAAGGGACTTCGACTAAATATTCGAGCCATCGGGGGGTTCGAGCAATCGAAAATCGAGATTTGATTGGAGGTTTACGTTCTCATTTTTACCGACCGTTAAAGAATCTTTAAATTTGTTTTACATGTAAATAAACTAAATGGTCAAATTATGAAAAGTTTGAATTAAAAATCCATTATTTATCACGAAATATTAAAAAATAAATAAATAAAAAAGAATAACATGTCCCAATTAAAATACAAAATTAAAATACAAAATTCATTTCAAATTACATGTTGACCTACAATCTGCGGTATGATGTTATATGGCTACGTGGTTAAAATATGGCACTTTATTTTAATTTCAACAGGTAATGATGATACAAAATAAACTTACTTTATTCTTTGTTGCACATGTAATACTTTAAAGAAAAACAATACAAAACACAATCATAACTGGTCGTTTTAACCACGGGAAATAATGATAATACACATACCATATTCCAAGGGCATGTAAATTACAGAATCCTGATGTGCAATTATAAGGCACGAGCAACTGAGGTGTTTTAAAAATAGCGATCAAACACTTCCGCGTGTTGTAATCGGATTAAGAGATTAAAGAACTAAGCATATCGACATTCTCTTAGTAGGTTAATTCATAATTAATTAATTTAAGGTAACTGTCTAGATTAATCATTTCGTTCCACTCTATTACTTTTGATGAAATCTGTAATATGGCTTCAGCTTGTGTTTTGTTTACAATGACCAGTACGACATGTTCTGGCAAAAACTGTATTCAAGCGAAAGAAGTTGAATTTTGACTAACTTTATACTTTAGAAAAATATTTATTGTTCGAGCGAGTGGGGGTATTCGAGTTAACGAAGTTCGAGCTATCGAGGTTTTTTTACATAGGATATAATAGGAAATTGGTCGGGACCAACAGATGACTTCGAGTTATCTGGGGTATTCGAGGCAACGACGTTCGAGTGATCGAAGTTTTACTGTATTCCCTTGCTGATTTCTCAACTGATGATGCAATATGTTAACTTTGAACATTCAAATTTTAGACAGACATCATTTCAGACTAAATTTTGAATTTGCATAAGCAAAGTGTCTTCTTCACCAAATTCAAGTTTTATATGCCAGCAGTTTCTGAGAAGCTTAAAGTTATGCACACTTGCTTAACAATTCCATTAGCTCAGATAGCTTTAACAAAAGAAAAGTAATGTTAAGGTGTTAAACATTGCATTTTCTTTATTTGTCTGTTTATATCTCAGCATTTGTAAATGAGATTTAGTTCCTCTGAAAGTACAGGATATTCTAATATGTAGCTCTTAAAGTTATACAGTAAGTTCGTCATTTTCATTTCTTTATATTATGTATGTAAACATACTTCCTATTTACTACATTATGTACAGGGTTATTGCGTAAAACCTCATTTTAATGCAACTCAAAAACTCTGACACTATAGCTACACAATTTGGAATATCCAAAAGCCTATTTTTCATAAGCCTCTTTGGATTTATAACCAAAAGCCTTTGTAATTCTTAAATATTGACTGTACAAATAATGATGATGATGATGATAATGATGATGAATCAAGTTTTTAACCATTAAATAATTAAAATCAATGCAATTGTCCCAAAAAGCTTTTATACATATGATCATTTCTAAAATAGGTATACTGTTATAAAACCGCAAAAATATACAATATTTAACTTACTGTTCATAATATCACCATCTTGTAAGGGTCTTTTATCAGGTATACCATGACATATAACTTCATTTACAGACCTAGCAAAAAAAAATACTTTTGATCAAACTCTGTTAGTGGAAGATAAGGGATTAAACTCCAGAATAAACTTCCTTCAAAACAGTTACTTAATAGCTAAAATCTAACTTTGAATTGAGCTCAGTGAGTGAGATTTACACTCCTAAGAATATTCCTCAAAAGTTGAAAACAGTCAGTAATTGTAACTTAGCTAAAATCTTGACACAGCAATTTAGATCTTTTTAACCCAGCATACTACCTAATACTCTGTTATTTCAATGCCTATATCATTTCACTTCTACACTTTTTGTCTTTGAATATTTAAAATTTTGAATGAATATAAATCTCCAGACAGACTGTATTTCTCACTAAAAGTTTTATTTTTATCAGTCAGTTCATTTCTGCAACTATAGCTAATGAAGTCTGGATATAAGTGAAATATTTTTGACTGGGATGTAAAAAGCCCATTCAGTCAATCAATTATGTTCATCATTTTCTAATTTAATTCAAAGAAATATTTTATGGTAAAGGTCTTTTGCAATGTAGATAAAAGAGAAATTTGTAACACACATCAAGATCTTGTTTTGTTAAAAATATATTATGTATTGGAACTGACTACAGTAGTAGCGATTTTCAATATATAGCATTTTTTGCTTGTAAATAAAGAGTATCTTTTCATACACTGATGACCATGGCATACATTCAATCAACTGACACTTTGGCACAAAGATCAAAAAAACATATCATTTTTAAAACTTTCATATCACAGGAATTAAAATCCTGTAAGCCATGCAGTTTTAATCATTCTTTTTTCTTTGCTCAGCACATTTATAGAAGTAACTATTTCATGATTTTTTTCTCGATTCTGGCTCAGGTTTTGTGAAATCCCCCAGTATAACCCTCTTTCGCATTTAAGCTTTTCATCGCAATAACTCATAAAAAAATTACCTTTTCGGTCTTCTTGCATCACAATTTAAAACAAAATTTAAGAGAGTACTTTTTTTTTCAAGATAACTAAATGTTGTGTATAAATTTTATTGGTGATAGGGCATTTCCTGTTTAAATCATCAAAACCTGAGAGCAATTGGACTTTCTCATGCTATTTTTTATACATTTATGTTTTTATTTTATTTTCATTCTTTTTTTTTGTCATTTGACACAAGTCTACATCAATTTTACTGGCATATCCTTTTTTCAACAGGAGTAGCAATGAGGAGACATCCAAACTCATACATTATGCAAAATAGGAGATTTCCGAAAATATAATTTGTACATTATTTAAATCCAGAGTTTTCTTCACAAAGTTATATACATGTAGGTCATGCATTAATTATGATATAATTTGAATTTCATGTATCTTAAGGTTTTTTTATTTTAAAAAAATCTAGGTTGAAGCCTTTCAATTCATATAAAAGATCAGATGGGGATGATGCAATCAATCACTCTTTAAAGTTGTATTTAAATTATAGTGTAATGTAAAAAAAATCGAAATTTTTTCAATAATCTGTTTTTCTCTTTTAATTTATTGTGTAACTAAACTGATTCAGATTTTTCTCGGATTACCTGTTCTTCAATGTTAATATTACAACTGCTTTGCATAACGTAAATCACATATTATTTAAACAAACCCACATGTAGCTAACTACAGATGAACTATGAAATCCCATAGTACATACCATTGATAGCATCCCACTGAATGGTATGCTGTCATTAACATGTGTAGCAATTTACTATAGAGTTCTAAACACAATACTTACGTGCAGCATGACTTTGGAAACTGATAATAATTCAATGGAGAAGGATAACATTCTCTATCTATGGTAGCCTACAAAAGTCGAACCAATGTACAAGGAATAATATATTAAAAAATTCTGTAAAATCAAATAAACATCAATGTTTATGTAAATACACTTGTATTTTTACAATATGAAGAATCTGAATAAATCAAAGCAAATAATTCTCCAAGTACATGTATTAAGTACATGAAAAAAAAATTTAAATGGAAAATGGTATTAATACAAGTACATGTGAATGTTTGGTTTTGTATAATTTTTTATGTCACTGTGTGTATAAGCTGTATTACTTAATAACTTCTTCAAGTGTGTGTGTGTGTGGGTGGGTGTGTGTGAAGGGGCACGGTGTTCATCTAAGTACATATATATATATATATATATCTTACTTCATGTATAAGTCTATCTATTTCATCTGTTGTTACACCGACTTGTATAGCAGCGGCACCAACATCTAGTACCTCTCTACCTAACTGAAAAAGAAAAAAAAACATAAACGTTCATGTACAACTGCCACCAAATTTTGATAGACCATTACTACAATTTTAAGAAGAAAATTTTGCATCATGACAATTTACTTATTTTGGATCTTAAACAGGAAATCATAAAAACATTACTGCCATACTTACTTAAGATTTCCAGCCTTTGATATTGTAGTTTCACATAACTCATTTTAAAAACATATGTACATGTACATATCTTCCCTGACATATCAAATTGTGATAGAAACCTTTTTTCATAATGCTAAACTCTTTAAACATTATTAAAACAAATCTCCCATAGGCTTTGCACAATGATAACAAGGGAGTGATATTTTTTCTCTCATAATCCAGACACACTTTATACCAATGTAAAGTTCTTTTGCTTGAAATAAAATCCAATAATTAATGAAAGAAGTAATGTTGTTTTATGCTTCAGTCAATTTTTTTTTTACTTCATCCATATAATCAGTTTAGAATGTGACATATTCTTCTCATGTTAGTTTACACTTGTTCTAAGTTTGATAAAAATCCATCCATTGATGTTAAAGTAATGAATTTCACTTGATATGGGATGGGTGATTCTTTTACCCATTAATTTCAAATTAATCTAATGATCTGCCATATTTCATTTCATTGGTACAGATTCTATGTATTACTTTGTGGAGTTAAGAAAGAGCATTTCTGGTATTACAATTTGTTTTATATGTACAAAAACAAGTTCCATGTCATACATGAAGTTTGACTCTTCAATTTCACAATGCTTGTACATGTATTACAATGTCAGATGTGTTGTAGTAACTACCTAAGATCCAAGAAGAAACTTATTAAATCCTATATTTTTTATAAAAAAAATGCATGAAATAACTCAATGATTCACATTGATGCAGATGTTTAATCAAGGAGCAGGAAATCTAAAGATTAACATTATTCCAGTCACATGATACCAGTCATATGATCAACCTTGCATCATACAGATCACATGACTAAGGTATACTGGCAATATGATAAAACCTAATCATCTTAGGTCCTACCAGTTAGGTCAAATGACTAACATTGAACTAGTCAACTAATACTGGGCTCTATCACTTACATTACAAGTCACAAGAAAATGCCACTCACATGTTGAAATGTGTATCATAAAGGTCACATGACTTACAATTGAAGTGGTCACATGACAAAACACACTGAGCTTTATCACTTTAAAAATCACAAACTAGTCAAATGATACAGCATATAACATTAAGGTCACATGACTTACATTGAAGTAATCACACTGACACAACATACTGAGCTCTATCACTTACTTTACAAGCTACTCTCATTGCTTCTTGTTCTTCATCATCTAATATCTTAATATTTGTTGATCCTCTCATCTGTCTCTCACTTAATGGTACACCTGAATGATCAAAGGTAAAGATTAAATATCATATTAACTATTGATGGTTACATGTTTGTTTATCAAAACTTCGATTTATTGTCAACACTTGTCTTATAGAGGAGTTCTGTAAAAATATAATGTCTGATTGAGCAAATCATCAGAAAAAGCTTGAAAATTCAAAATACTGTGGTGATAAATGGGGTGGAAAAGATATTACTGGGCATTATAACCAGGTTTTATTGGGCTAAAGGGTTATTTGTATCTTAAGTGACTAATCCAGTTAATTTTTTTCTTTTTAAGGTCACTTAATATGTTTAAAACTTTTCATCTTAAAATAGTTTCATGGCTCAGATGTGCATTATTTTTAATTTAACTATACAAATATTACATACATACATGTGCATAGATACTTATATGTGACTGAAGGATGTGAAATTCTATTGTGATTTAGTACATCACATGTTTATTTGTTGAATAATCATTGGATAACTACATGAATACTAATTTATGTAGAAATCGTCTGTCCTTGACAACGCATAGCAACAGGACCATACTAGGTATAGTCGTCCCTCGCGTGACCCCCCGCAAACCAAATCAAATTACTCCCCTTTGTTTAGGTGGCGCTCTGTTTTGTTGTCCTCTGATACAAAATGGCTTCCGACAATAAAGTTAATAGTTAATTTGAAAATTATTTTTGCTCAGATTGGAAAAGAAAGACATGTAATGTACTATATCCATTATGGACCTCTCCCTCGGGAACCGTTCTCCTATAGTGTTGTCTGAAGAGGTATAGTGGCCTATTGGCTCTGTCACTAAACCTCTTCAGACAACACTATAGGAGAACGGTTCCCTAGGGAGAGGTCCATAATAGATTAATATGAAATCAAGTTAAAGTCTACCCACTGTACTTAAAATGCTTATTACCTTCTGGATGTTGGGCATAATCTGGTCTAGGTATGTGATCTGGTACATTTCTTTTTGGTGTCTGAAAAAACAGAAAATTGTGGATATGACTTACATCTCAAACTCTAAAGTAAGGAAGTAATATTAATATAGACAAAGAAACAAGCTACAAGCTCCTATTCTAACTAGTGGCATAGCGGTCTAAAACACACATTTGCAGATCACAAAGTCTCTCACTGCCCAGGTTCAATCCCCACTAAGCAAGATCCTAGTATGAGAAAGTTTGCCAGTTCGTCTGCTAAAGGTAAATGGTTTTTTCTGGATACTTTGGTTTCCTCCACCATCCCAGAACTTACTGCCTTGATATAGATAAAACACCATCAATCTAATTTAATGCTGTTCTAACTTAGTGAAAAGAAAAACTTTTTTTGAAATTTCTACATGTACACTGAAATAAAGTAGATGGATGGTAAAAATGACTTAAACAATTAACTGTCAAATTTTTAAGTTATTTTAATAAAAGCAGTTACAAGTATAATACAGTTACATATATTTGAGAGGTTCTTCCTGGAAATATGTCAGTATTTACCAATGACTGTTATTTTGTTTTTATTTTACACTAATAAAATACTACAACATTCACAAATATAGGTTGACTTATTGGAATGTGGTTTAACATCCCAGTCAAAAAAATTTCAAAAATATATCGCAATGTCACCAGCTACAGGTGAAGTTGCAGAAATTTTTACCTTTGCAGTGCACTTAGGGAAATATGCAGAAAGGGTCTTTAAGCTTACCAAGCCAGCTGCAACATGGTGCATTTGTTTTTAAGGTCTCTGCAAGAATTTTTATTTGTAAAAGCCAAGTGCTTGGTAAAAGAACAGTCACTATCTATTTTTAAGTGTTGGTCAGACCCAGCAAGGGTTCAAACCCTGACCTCCCACAAACCATACAAAAATATAATTGAAGCTATTTAAAAATATATGTTTTTCAGTTACAAATTTTTTTTCCCCTGTATTTATATATACTTACAACTTGAAATGGTCTTAACTGACCAGTAAATTTAAATCCTGGCCAAGGATTATAAGCATTTGGATCTTTAACTTTATCATCTTCTTCTACAACAGAGATTTACCGTAATTCATTTATAGTATTAAGAATATTTTTAAAAAATGCAAATTCCAATTTTTTTCTCCACTTAAATTTGGATGATAATAACAGGGAAATGACATGGCAGAAATCATATGCTGATAAGTTATGTCAATATGTTATATATCATATGTCAATATGATACACAAATATGTTTCTACCAACCAAAGATAGAACTGACAGTCCTGGTTTGATACACAGTTAATTTAACAATCTTGACAATGGTTGTGATACATCAGTACTCCACTAGCCGATAGGGGTAAATAATATAAAGCAATATAAAGCGGTATTATTTTCCTTGTTTTGGGGTTATTCGGTTGAATTATGGTTTCTAACAACATATAACAGTGTTTAAAATAAATTTCAATCAACTTTAAAGAAGAAAAATGTGCTTTATACTCATTTTTTAATAGATATTACGATATTTGCTGAGCCACCATATTGCATTAAGTGTGCATGCTCAGTTCGTGTTTTGTTATGAATGAAGGAAAATAATGCTGCTTTATATTGCTTTATATTATTTACCCCTACCCCCACTAGCCATAAAAAAACTGAAATAAAACATATGTAGACTTGGTACATGTACTTTTTTGCACACTTTTTGACAAATTGTTGAAAATAGGCTATTTATGATAAATTTGTTTGATGAATATTGTGTTCATTAACTTAAGCAATTAATTTCACAATGAATTAGCTAAGAAATTACTGTATAATAAATTTTAACATCTATGACATATAGTCCTATTTTACACATTATGTAAAATTTCGACTTTGAAAGGTCTTGAGCCTGGGAACATTTTCGCTGTCATTGGTTATTCTGTTCTGAAGAAATTGTTTCAGTGAAAATATGCAGATTTTAAAAAGAACAGCCTTGCAATAGCTCAGTATGAATGTATAATCAAATAGGATTGTAAAGTGTTACTTACTAGCCTTTTTATGCAATTTTTTGTGTTCATTCCAAAATCCTTTAAAACAATCCTGCAAAATTGAGATTTTTTATATAAAAATCACAATGCAAATAATGGATATATTAGTGCCAACTACATGTACATTACAACAACCAATACTGTAATTAAAGCAGAGAGTAACAACAAAGATCTCCAATTTGGTGGAGTAACATAATAATAGCATAATTTGAACCCTTTCATCAACAACAGGAAACTAGATGAGAAATTAGCATTGCTTCTTTTAAATCTCTATATTCAATAAGACAAAAAAGAAAAAATGAAAAACTTTCTTAAGAAAAATATTTCTTCATGTTCATTGTTGATCTGTTCAAGAATTGGAACCTAAGTGTGAATTTGTGAATATATATTCATTAATTAATGAATGGTATTAACATAATTACATATATAAAAAGATTATTTTGATCAGATGATATGGGGAAAGAATTATGTTTTGATGGAGTTGATTATCCATAGCATTAGTATGCAAGAGTTATTTCTCTTTGAATTATAGTTTCTACTTTCGGAGTGATTATTCACACGTACAGTAGAATAACACATGTTGTTGGCTGGCATTATTTACACGTACGCATGCGCAGTACGATAACTTGTATCAGCCGTATACGGACAAGGTGTATGTTCAATGAAGTATATCGGACCTATGGTCCAATGATTTAATACGATACGGTGAGTAATATAAGAATACATGAAATAAATTATCAAACTAATAAAACCATTTAAGATAAAATTATTATTAAATAAAAAGTTTGATAATGACAATATGTATAAAATTTAAAAATTATTATGTATAATAATAATATAATCATGTATAATTAAAAAAATTAATAATAAAAAATCATGTATAATTAAAAAAATTAATAATAAAAAATCATGTATAATATTAATATAATTATGTCTAAAATACTAAGATAAAATAGTTATTAAATAAAAAGTTGTTATTAAATAAAAAGTTATTATTAATTAAAAAGTTATTATTAAATAAAAAGTTATTATTAAATAAAAAGTTATTATTAAATAAAAAGTTTGATAACGACAATATGTATAGAATTTAAAAATTATTATGTATAATAATAATATAATCATGTATAATATTATAAAAAATCATGTTTAAGAATAAAATAATCATGAATGATAATAAAATAATTATGTGTAATATACTAGGTAAGATTAAAAATAAATCATTAAAATATAATAAAAACCGATAAATTGATTATTAAATGTGAAAAATTTGATAACGACAATACTAATTATATTAAAAATGTTATATATAGAATTAAAAAAAATAATTGAAATACACTAGTTACAATTAAAAATAAATTATTAAGAAAAATAATTTATTATTAAGTAAAATTAAAATTTAAAGACAATTAAATCAAGACGTGTGTACGGATAAAAAATTAAGTTATTAATTTATGAATAGTGTTCATGAATCGTATTCAACTAGTTAACACAATCGTTCGCTTTGATTATTATTGTGATAAGGACGTGATCACAGGAGTCCGCTAATGAAATAATGTAATTAACGCCTTGAACACAGGATGCTGAGTAATTAATTGAGCGTTCGTGTCAACGTAATTAATTACCTTTGAACATGAAAATTAACACAAAAATGAAATTGACACTGGATGCTAACAGACGAGGTTTTGACGGCGACACAATCTCTGCTAAAATCTCAATTCAAAATTCAGGGTTTCAAGACAACTTTGCATTCGCAAAATATAAACTTATTTACACCCGTGTCTGGTCCTATGGTTCAAATTTTATTTGAAGGTTCCAATAGTTTAGGACATTGGATTGTAGTTTCAACGATCGATTGTGAAGACGGTCATATAAATCTATATGACAGTCTCAATAAACCAGCTTCTATTGAAACGATAAAACAAATCTGTGCAATTTTGAAAAGTGAAAACAAACCTATCGAAATAAACCATAAACTAGTACAACAATCTGGTAGTTTAGATTGCGGTTTATTTGCAATTGCTATCAGTCTTGTTATCTGTTAAGAAAAAGATCCGACAACTTTCTTCTTTTATCAACAAGAAATGAGAGCACATTTGGTAAAATGCTTAGAAATAATCTGAATTTACCCCATTTCCACATTTCATAAAGCCAAATAGACGTAACATAACAAAACATGGTCGGCAAAACATAGAAATATATTGCCGTTACAGGAATATGTATGACCGGAAAACTGACAAGATGGTTGAATGTACAAATTGCGGTTAATGGTTTCATGTATCTTGCGTAGATTCTGGACCAATTGAGTCTTTGGCAAAGTCTGATTCAACTTATTTTTGCAGCGATTTTTGTATCATGAAAAACAATTGAATTAGTTGTTAAAAGTACTCTGTAAATAGTAGTTAAGTGATTTTTGAAATAATTATTTCATAAATAAATTTGTAAGGCCGACACAATTAATTATCTGAGGTGATCAGTTGCGGCTTTGTTCGTGAGATCCACATTCTATGTGTAACTTCAGATATATTAATTGACCATCATAAGTAGATCTAATTCCTTGTAAATATGTAAATAGTAGTTAAGTGATTTTTGAAATAATTATTTCATAAATAAATTTGTAAGGCAGGCACAATTAATTATCTGAGGTGATCAGTTGCGGCTTTATTCGTGAGATCCACATTCTATGTGCAACTTCAGATATATTGATTGTCCATAATTATTTTTTCATATATTGGTTATCCATTTTAAACAAAACACACACACACACACACACACACACACACAAAAATTCAAAATAAACAGTAAAATTTTTATTAAATCAAAATCATCGGGATGGATGTCTAATCAAATAAATGGATCCCGTGAGAACCACGTCCTCGTCGCGGGATCTGGAAACATGACAAGTTATTATTTGCAATATTATACAAATATTACAAAAATATTCATTAGCAATATGATGTTTTAAATAAATATATCAGTAATTATTATATAATTTATAAATATTTATATAATATTGCATATAATAACTCTTCATGGCTAAGTGTTCTCTAAAATATTAAACAAGTTATTAAACGCAATATTATACAAATATTACAAATATATTCATTAGCAATATGATAAATATTTAAATAAATAAATAAATATATCAATAATTATTATATAATTTATATAATATTGCATATAATAACTCTTCATGGCTAAGTGTTCTCTATAATAATAAGCGTATTAAATAGTCCGATATACTTCATTGAACATACACCTTGTCCGTATACGGCTGATATAAGTTATCGTACTGCGCATGCGTACGTGTGAATAATGCCAGCCAACAACATGCGTTATTCTACCGTACGTGTGAATAAAGTCGGCCTTCTACTTTTAGCCATAAAAATGTTTAAAAATTTACTTGGAGCTATTATTTAAAAAAAAACTCATTCAGCTCTTTAGACTGCAACTACTGAACCTACTGTAGTCTAAATAAGTTATTTAACTTCTTTATAATTTCTCCTGTTTGCTCCCTTTTACTACTTTTAATACATGTTTACTCTTTATACCTACCCCAGACATAAAGTGCGTCAGGGCAAGAGGAAAATCGGAACAAACAAAATTGTCAGCAAAATTAGACCTACCGACAAAATTTAGTACAGAAATCCATAAGTTTGTGTCAATTATTAAAATGGATATGTTTTTCTTGTGGAAACAAAATATTTCCAGTTATTTTTTGATACGTAATAAATCTGTGATAGATGGGAATAAACTGATGCTGACACAAGCAAGTTAATGCACGTGTTAAAACAGAATCATGCTCCTTTACCTGTGTACAGAAAAAAGATCCTGGAATACCTAATTTGATACAAGTTGGACATTGCAGTTTTGCATCATTACTACAACCACTGGTTTCACAAATCCGCGATTCGACGACAGCTGCCATGACTTATTCCAATTTCATGTTCTTATAAATAAAATTCTTCTCGTTTATGTCCCCTTCCATAAAACGGAAGTTGCTAAGACGAATTAAAATCAGAGAAAAAAAGGTAATATATCCGGAAGGAATCGAGCAATCTTGTATTAGAGAGGTTTTAAATTTGTAAAGGATATCAAGAAATTGACAGTTTTACCAAATTTTTACTATTACTTAGTGTCAGTACCTTTATTGTTCAAACTCAGTGCAAGTTTTGTGAAAACCTACTCAAGGGGATGGTTATAAACCCGCAAAACTAGTAGTAAATGAAAATACCCAGACCTTTTACTTTTGAACATTTCCTCATGGTGTAGGATTATAATATATATATATATATATATATATATATATATATATATATATATATATATATATATATATATATATATATATATATATATATATATGGTGTAGGATTATATATATATATAAAATAGTTTTCAAAGTCGCTGATATTATCAACAAAAACATATTTAAGTTATAACTTAAAACATTGGGGGAAAATGGTCACGGGTATGCTTTGCGGTAAATTTTTTCTGTATGTCTTCCAGGAGAGTATGACGCCAAGAGCTATTTTTTCAATGCGGCTATTTTAAGAGGCTAAGAAATTATAATTATCAGAAAATTGCTATATGCAATACAAAGTTTGACACAATTTGAAAATACCATTTCTGATCATTTCCTAATTTGTCAAATATTTCTATAAGATGACTTTTTAAAAATAAAGGATAAGGATGTTACCCGAGAAATATTTTAATATGATTACTAAAAGTTTTAGCTTTTTAATTGCGCTTTTATTATTACATAAGTGATTTCATGTTGGAATCAATATTATCCGATAAATTGGTAACTATGTTATTTTCTCAAAATGCCCGTTTTTATATTTGTCATATTCAAATTTTGAGTTTTTATACAATAAATTAGTCTTTTGAAAATTTGCAGATGTCAAATTTTTTAATATTTTATGATTATTTTATTTTATAAAAATTTAAGTAATACATTTTTTAGTATTTTTTGTATCATCATCATCATCATCATCATCTATTATTATTATTATTATTATTATTATTTTATTATTATTATTATTATCAGCAGCAGCATCCTCATTTCACGCATTATTATTATTATTATTATTATATTTTGTTCTAATTATTATTTTTATAAAAAATTGAGTAGATTCTTAATTATTGTATTTATTAAGCTGAAGATAAGTTAATAGAATCCTAAACTGTGTACTTTGTAATGTGCAATATTTTAATTATTGATGAATAAAATATTGTTTATATCAAATCTACGAGAACATGCCACGTGAAAATGGAAAGCAGTCGTGAAACAAACAAATTACGTACTTGTCTATCGTGACACTGTGCCAAGTACATATTATTCATCCGCGAGAAATATTTAGAATATCAATTTCATATTTTTATTTAATACTATTACTGGATTAAATATTATTATTACATCATGTATATTGAAAGCTGGTAATAACAGACCATAGATAACGATCTTTGTTCGTATTTTAATTCCCATTAGAACGAAAAGCGCTTTAAACCTTAGTATTTATTTGATACAGATCTTTCCAATATGATGAGTTATTAATTAAATGTCTTAATCAAAGGAATTTTATGTAAGAGCAAATGCAAACATGCAACATAGAAAGCAGATCCATCACCTAATACTATATGCTTATTTAAGATGTCATAGTGGTGTATTAGATGGACATTTATGATTTCTTAGTCACAAACTAAATCACGGTACATTAAGGTTTCATAGTGAAATATTATATGGACATTTTAGATACCATAGCTACATATAACATGGTGAGTGAGGATCCATAGTCACATTACAAGCTGAACTTTAAAGATTTACCTTTAGGAAATGAACGGAATGACTCTAGAACGGTTCTAGATTTGTTAACGCTCACTAGTAGCCATTATGGTGTAAACACATGAGACCCGACATATGTGTCTTGATGATTATGTTTTGATTAAAAAGATTTGGTGAAAAAATCGAGAAGTCCTAAATACTTTAAGTAACATAAAATCGATGGCAGATCTTATAGACTTATGTTAAGTATGTCAACTTAAGCACTAAAAATATTGTGTAACTACATGTACATGAAAAATTGGTGCATTGGAGATAACGGCTACAGGTGAGGCTGTCAAAATGCCAACAGCTAATTGGCTTGTAGTGTTTTGACCATTGTTCTATGTGCTCACTGAATTTTGAATTTTGTCCATAAAGCAAACAAGCCGCATCAAACAATTCTGATTCTGTGATCTTAGCCCTAAATACATGTAATATAAGTTTTTTGGTTAACGCCCTGTTTTTGTGGGGGTTTTTTTCGTCAAACAATACTAATTCTATGGTTCCCGCTCCAAACTACTTAGATTTTATAATTTCTTCCCTAAAAAAATCTAATTCCTTTGTTAACGCTCAAAAAGGTTCTGTTTTCAGACAATACAAGTACATAAACCAAAATACGTTTGCTTTAAAATATAAGGCTTACTTTCAGCCTAACGGTTTTAAAACATTTCTGTTTTATTGCAATTGCGTATACATTGTATTTTCTCTTTTTAATGATTGAAAGAACAATAAGCGATTTACAAATGTTTTCGAACACCACACAAGCACATTTTTTTAACTTGTTTAGTTTGTACTCTATTATTGCAATTCCACAACTTTCATTACCAAACGTTCGCAATAGAAAAGCGAAAATTTCATCTGTATGTTCACATATTTTACCACTGAAAAGAACAAAATTTCCCTTTTGTTGAAATAGTGCGGAAGACATTTTTCTATTATTTATTTATTTATTTATCTAATTTTAATTTAATATTTTATTTAGTAAAAATAAAACTAAATCAAAGTGAAATATTCATAAAAATGCCGTTATTGGCGCTGTATGTTTTACTATGACGTCACAATATCGTCAAATGCATTAGGGTAGTTGAAAACGAGTTTATAGTTTATTCTTGTGTTTTTTATTTATTTTTATTTAGGTCACTTTATTAAAATTATGAGAACCTTTCTAAAATGGGTTGTATTTATACAAAATTTAGGAAATCGTTTAATGAAATTGTAACTATGTAAATGTGTTGTATTATAAATATACAATAATGCAATATGCCATCAGTTGCTTTCTTGTATTGCTTTTGTGCAATGTACGCCTATGTCAATATTATTTCGCTTATTGAGAAAGTCAGTTCAAGGAAACCGAAAGTTTTCTGACAATTAGTTCCGTCCTTGCGGGATTCGAATCTAGGCGCCCAGAGTGGTTGCGAGCCGTAATCTAGCGCTTTAGTACTCTTAATCCTAAGATTAAATTTTCAGTGGTTTGGTTTCAAAATAAGAAAAGAAACGTCTTACTAAAACCGCATATCAGGATATCAGGATGATGATTATTATTATTATTATTATTATTATTATTATTATTATTATTATTATTAATTAATTAATCAATTTTTTTTTTGTTCATATCTATCATAAATAGTTTTCAAGTAATGACCCCCCCCCCCCAAAAAAAAAAAAAAAAAAAAAAAAAAAAAAAACCAGTAAAATTTACTGAGTACTAATTCTGAACTGTTCTGTTTGTACTCGAATGTTTTGCTTCAAATAACGAACGGCACATAGTCTCACCAAGTAAACAAACTTTAATTTTGCGTCTTGCAGTACATTATTTACCGATCGTTCGTGTAAGTATCCGTTTAAAATTTTCTCAGTTTTAGTTCCATTCTTATTTGTTTTTTGTATGTGATCAAATTAAATAGATTTCTTGAATCATTATCATCATTAGATTAAAAACCTGTAGATGTTGTATTGATATATCAAACACGTGTTTAACTTCTAATACAATGTTAAACCTGGTATTTTAATCTTGATCAATATTTTAAACAACTAGGAAACAACCTTTCTATACGAGAAGATACTTTTACACGAAAAGACAGGCTTGATCTGTTCACAATTAATGGGATTGTTCAATGATTGCAATTTTAAGTAATTGTATAATTATATTTACAATTGTTCATCTTACATGTTCAACCTATAAACTAACCTTTTATAAGGTTCAAAATTTGATTATGTAGAGTGACAAACTTTACAATGTTAATCCTCCATTAATAAAACGCTCTCTATTTCTTTATTTAAATAGATTGACTGGAGGGCTAAAAGGCACATTAAGTTTTTTTTAATCATCATTTACTTTTACCAAACAATAGATGATAAATTTATAAAACAATAAGTACTGTTAGATTGTAGGTGGTCGTATTTGACATTGCTCATTAATGAGATTTAATGTTATATATTAAATCAGTTAATCTAACTAACGTGCTCCTTTAATGTGCATCTTATTTTATGTCCGAGTATAACTCGGCTCTTTTGTCCGACACCTGTATATAAGCACGGTGTTAACTCCGTGCGTTTGTCAGTATTTATAAAGATTTTCACCCATCCTTCCCTCCCTTCTTTATTCTATCAGATACTGCTATTGTTTTATCTTCGTACTTGAAAGTGCGTGTTTCGCTGCTTTTTGAAGGTTGATTCATATCATGTCATGGCGGAATACAGGAGACGAAGTGTCTTTTGTTCATTTCAAAAACTTTTAATGGTATATTTTGCGCTACAAAAGTATTTATTTAAAGTAATATTAGAAACATCATACGTTTTTGTGTTGTTCAACTGATACCAGGGTACTACATAATTTCACAATATTTAGTTTAATTTATGTCTGGCACTTATCTTTGATAATCTTGTGTGTGTAACCCTTATACCAGTTGGTAAATAAAAATGTGAATCTTGTGCTAAATCCTAACAAGTTTGTTAATGAAAAATAACCTCACAATTTTATTGAGTATGTACTGGACAGTGGACATTTTTTCGTCTCCAAAAAAAAAGCATTATACTCAGTATTACTAGAACTTTGTTGAACTACTGTTGTGTTACTGATTCAGTAAGAAGTCATAGAATACACAAATGAGTCAGGAAATAAGTGAAAAACCTCCAAAAAAGAAACAGAGGCAAAGAAGCAAGGCAAGTGACCAATCTGGCATACCAACGCCCAATATAGCGACCCCCAGTACAAATGTAAACATGAACAATGACACTAGTCTTCACAATCTACAGCACGCTCAACCTGTTTATACCCAGTTATTACCTCCTAGTCAGTGTCTAGGGAGTCCTGGTTTACAGAATTATTCGCCAATTACTCACCAATCACCAAGTGGTCAGTTTTACCAGATACACAACGTGCCATCCCCCTCAACAAACTCAAGTCCCACCATGGGCACAGGACCTTTTAAGCAAAGTTGACTTTCTTGCTACAAAATTAAACAAATTAGATGCAATTGATTCACGTCTATCAGTTCTAGATAATAAGATAGACTGTGTAAATAGAGACGTTAGTTCTGTTAAAGTCAGGGTAGAGGAATTAGAGAAGAGTTCACAGTTTATAAGTGAATCATTTGATGAATTTAAAGTTACTTCTGCTGAAGCCACATCCGATAGACAGAAAATTCACAATGAACTTGCAACAATCTCTTCTGAAAATAAAAAGATGAAAGATGAAATTTTAAGTGAGAAAAAAAGATTTCAGGATGAAACAAACAAATTGAAGGAGGAAATAGTTGACATTCAGGCAAGGTCCATGAGGGACAATTTATTATTCTTTGGTTTGGCTGAAAATAGGGGTGAAAACTGTAAAGATCTTGTGTTGAATTTCTGTGAAGATGTTATGAAAATAGAAGGGGCAAGAGAAAACTTTGAACTTGATAGGGCCCATAGAATTGGAGCATTTCAAGTGAATAAAATAAGACCAGTCATTGTCAAATTTAATAGGTTTAAACAGAGGGAAGATGTCAGGATGAAAGCAAAGATTCTAAAGGACACTAAATATGCTGTGCGACAGCAATTTCCCAAAGAGATACATGAAAGAAAGAAAACGCTTGTGCCAATTCTAAAGGAAAGCATACCTAGTGAAGAATAGACTATATATAGATGGTGAATTATACTAGGGTCAGGTGGAAAGTGAAAAGACGACGCAGATGACAAGGACAGATTCTACGAGAGGTCGAGGAGGAACATCAAGAGGACGTGGAGGAGCATCAAGAGGACGTGGAGGAAGAGGAGGACATAGACAAAACAACTCGAACAGATTTGAGATATTAACAACACACACAGCAGGGAGTACAGACATTTCAAGTAATCATGATGACAGTGCAAGTGCTCCATTATAGCACGATCAGGAGATTATTAATAAAACCTCCATTGACACTGCTTTGAAATTTCTATGTTGGAATATAAATGGAGGATTGCAAGATATACATTTTGTCGAAATATGTGAAAATGTGTTGGATACTTTTGTTGTTTTACGTATTGACAAATCTGTCAATAGCTATGGTCAAGATATTTTTTTGATTTGTGCATATTTACCCCCTGCGAATTCTTCTTTTTACAAGTATTATAATTGCGATATATTTTATGAATTACAAAATATACTTGAATCTTACAGTGAAAAGGGCAAATTAATTATCGCAGGTGATTTGAACTGCCGAACTGCCTGTTTTGATGATTTTATTATGAGCGACGAAATTCCAAACACCGTTGAAAAACACGTGTCATGTTTATTTACATATGCAAATGACATTCCTTTACCCGTTCGCACCAATCCGGACAAAATTTCAAACTCCTACGGACCAAAGTTATTAAGTTTATGTAAATCAACTGGCATCCTGATAAACTAGATAATGATTACACGTACAATGGAGCAAGAGGTTTTAGTGTGATAGACTATTTCATAACTACTCCTGTTCGAATTTGTTCACAAGTTTATTGTGTCTAATTTTAACCAACATAGTGACCACGCCCCCTTCATGCTTTTCTCAAACTGCGATTGGATGTTAACAACGACATTGACATTGACCCCACGATTGACCGATTTTACAGATCACGTGTTACAGTGAGATGGAGAGAAGAAAACAGCCAAAAATGTGTTGATTCGTTTCATAATCACAAGGATGAATTAGATGAATTTCTGAATAAAGCTAATTTTTCTGATCAAGCCAACACAGATGAGAGTATCGACACTTTTACAAATATTTTACATAGTGTATTTAAACCGTTTTGTTCCGTTTCACAATCAAATAGAAATAAAAATTCGTCAGTAAATAATAAATGTACTCGATCTGAGGATAAGCCATGGTTCACTAAACACTGTAAAAACTTATATCATAAATATCTGCGCTCTATCTTTGCATTCAACAAAAATAAAAAAAGGAAACACATAAACAGCTACATGTGGACAAAAAAAAATATAAAGACTTAGAAGCAAAATCAAAACGTGCTTACCTAAAACAGGAAGGTGACATGCTATCTAGCCTCCGACAATATCCAAAACAGTTTTATTCAAAATTTTCACGCCGTAAAATGCGATCAACTACCCTTTTTAAATGGATGAATTTGAAAAACACTTCAGTGACCTGTTTAATAATTACACAATGGATAATTCACGTGACATCTCGGATAGTGACATTGACTCGGAAAATCAATCTATTTTTGAGGAATTGGATCAACCTATAACAACAGAGGAAATAGATAAATGTATAAAAAATTTAAAACGGGATAAAAGCAACGGAGAAGATGAACTCTTGAACGAATTTTTTATCGAATCTAGTCCCTTTATTTTACCCTACCTGTCATTTATATTTAATAAAATTTTTGATTGAGGGATTTTCCCATCGGAATGGTCTTCAGTGGTTATTTTACCAATTTTTAAGAAAGGTTCCCAAAATGACCCCAGTAATTATCGGGGAATCAGTTTAATCAGTCATTTTTGTAAACTGTTTACTTCTGTAATCAACACTCGACTTCTACAATAGGCAGATAACCATGATGTATTGACTGATGCCCAGCTTGGTTTTCGCCCTGGACTAGGGACACGTTTATTTTATAAGTTAGTTAAAGAGGGTATTAAAGGTAAATTATTATCAGTTGTTAAATCAATGTATGATAAAGTGAGAGGTTGTGTAACCGTTAATGGTTTTTATTCCCATTATTTTAGTAACAAAAGGGGACTTATGCAAGGGGAGGTAATTTCCCCAATACTTTTTTCTTTTTATATGAATGATTTAGAAATCAATTTTTTATCTCAATGTGTATGTTGTTATGAACTGCAAGAACTGTCGTTATTTCTATTAATGTTTGCAGATGATTTAGTGTTATTTTCTGAAACAAAAGAGGGTTTACAAAATATGTTGGATAATTTGTATCAGTATACACTGACTTGGGATTTAAAAGTTAATATAAGTAAAACAAAAGTAGTGGTTTTTCGAAATGGTGGCTATGTTAAAGATACAGACAAATGGTTTTATGATGATAATGAACTAGAAATTGTTGACAAGTTCAATTATTTGGGTTTTGTTTTAAATTATAATGGCAAATTTCACGCTACACAGAAACAGTTTGGGCTACAAGGTAGAAAGGCAATGTACTCACTCCAAAGTAAAACTAAAAATTTGTATTTAAATATTGAAACACTATTGTCTCTATTTGACACCTACGTGTCTAGCGTTTTATTGTATTCGTGTGAAGTATGGGCTGTGCATAATGGTCCTGCTGTAGAGCGTGTACATTTAGATTTTTGTAAAAAGATTTTAGGTGTCAAATGTTCAACTCCAAATGCTATGGTACATTTTGAATT
Source organism: Tegillarca granosa (assembly GCA_029721355.1). NCBI lineage: Eukaryota > Metazoa > Mollusca > Bivalvia > Arcoida > Arcidae > Tegillarca > Tegillarca granosa. The sequence continues at coordinate 37,586,365 of CM056594.1, read as the reverse complement.
AGGAAGTTTGCCTCTTTTTGTAATTAGAAAAATACGTATGCTTAAATATTGGTTCCACTTATTGCATACTAATAATTGTATTTTATCAAATGTTTATCAAGTTTTGTTATCATTAGGTGCAAAATATACTTCTAAAAATTTCATTTGGACTAATTTTATAAAACAAGAGCTTGAGTCTCTTGGTCTTGGTTACATTTGGCTAAGCCAAAACAACATTTGCCCAAAACATGCATTGTCTATCATTAAACAGCGGTTGGAATATACATGTAAACAGACACTGTACAATACAATTGTAAATTCTACTAAACGTTCTTTATATCAGTATTTAATAGATAATTTAACTCTACAATATTATTTATGTAAACCTATTCCTATAATGCACAAAAAATTGTTAGCAAAATTTAAACTCTCTTCGCATTGTTTGTCAATTGAAACTGGTCGTTATGGTAATACAAGGAAAAATAATAGATGTTGTAATTTTTGTTCTGAAATTGTCGAAGATGAGTACCACTTTATTCTTGAATGTCCTGTTTATTCTAGTCTTAGAAAGCAATATCAAGCCATATTTTTGGATCAAACCTAGTGTTTATAAACTTATTCAATTACTTAGTGTCAATAATGTAAAGCAACTGTGTAATCTCGGTAAATATTTCTGCAAAGCTGTCAAAACCCGCAATGATTGTTAACTCGTTATATCTATAAATGTCTGTTTATTATTATTATTTTTACTATTATTATTATTATTATTATTATTATTATTATTATTATTATTTAATATATCTCCGATTATGTGCTATCATGTTATACTGTTACAGTACTTAAATTGTTATATAATGTATTTATTGTACCAATAAGTTATATGAACTTACGGAATAAATTAATTGAATTTTTATTGGAGAAAAATATTCTATCTCTCGTTAACGCTTAATCAGTGGAATAAGTACTTTTGTTAACCCAAATGCCATTTGCTAAGTAAAGAATACGCATTTGTAAACATAAAGTAATTTGGTAAGTGAAAATAAGTACTTTTGTGAACCAAAATGTCATTTGGTAAGTAAAAATACGAATTTGTAAACCTAAGGTCATTTGGTACGTAAAAATAAGTACTTTTGTTAACCCTAATGCCTTTAGTAAGAAAAATACGAATTTTTGTAACCCTAATGCATTGGGTAAGTGAAAACAATAAAATTTGTAACCCTTACTCAAATTGTGTTTAAACTTAACCTTTGGTTAGTGAAAAATGTGTACCATGTTAGACAATAACCGGTAACTTAAAATGTTTATCTTGTGGTTACCTTTTACTAGTTAAAATGTGTACCTCGTGATTTTCCATTTACCAGTAGTCGCGTGAATTTTGTCTACGCAAATTTTAAAGTTTTTAAGTGCGTGGTCTCAATATAAAGTAAGTTTATTATAATCGTACGATTAAACCACGTGTATTTTAATTAAGAGTAGGAAGATATACAGACCACTGGAATAATACAAAATAAGGTTTTTTTCTAGACAGATGATTATGATTAACATTTTGTCAATCAAGGACGGGAAGTCATAAAGACCGTGGTATTATCACATCGATCATTTATACTTTTGAATAGATGATATAAACCCTATTACATTCTACAAAAGAAAATATTCCCTGCTTTTTATTTATAAAATCGGAACATGACGGAGACAAAGAAAGATTCTTTTTTCCTGAAAACCAATTATACCAAAGTAGATTAAATGTATAGATAAAATTGTTTTAAGAAATTCAAGCTTTATATGGCTTCCCAAGCAAATTGTTAACACATGTCACACAAGTTTTTTATGATTTAACATTTCTTTTATACCGCTGGGGTGTATTAAAATCAATCCCGCCATGTAATGGTTAATTTCAATTGCAAAATTATCATTCTTAATCATAATTACTTAAAATATAAAAAGACCCGACCTCATCTTGCGGGGGTTTCTACACAGTTATTGACTAATCATAATATTCAGACGCTTGACTGGCCAGCGATAGTCCAGAATTTCCGCAATGTGCACGAATGGCACATCAAAATTTAGCAGGTATTTGTTACATATCTACTACCCCTGAGTGGGTACCGCTGCTGGTGGAATAAAACTTCCCGAGGGTATCTATAACTCAGTAGGCAGTACTTTGTGCTGTCAGAAAATATACCATTTAGCAAAATTTTCAGCCGTCTTAATTTTTGAAATTTATTTTAAACTAAGATCTGTTCCCTCATGCAAAGCATTCCTTAGCTAGATTTGGATTCATATAATTTTGGAACTTTAAATTATTATTTTTCAACTGTTTGGCTTATGTTTTTTATCTATCAAACTTTTCGGCCTCTAGTGTCACTGATGAGGAATGATTTTCCGAAATGTGCACATATGGCCCATCAAAATTTAGCAGGTATTTGTTATATATTTGTCTACAATGGAACAACTTTTGCACGAACAGGAAGGTAGGACGGCATCAGAACCACCCCAACCACCACCACGCTTGACCAACTGAGAAATGCCTTGTTAAAGGAGTGGAACAATATCCCCATAAGAAAGATAAACACTCTTTTTAATTTAATGCACAGGAGAATAATAACTGTGACAGTTGCGGGAGGTGGACATACCCGGTACTGAGAACTATACCCCACTTTGAAATTACGTTTTTATGTGGTATCTCCTTTTTGGTTTAAATAACTCTAAAAGTAAAGATCAATATTCAGTCAAATTTTCAGAAATAATTCATGAAAGATAGTTCTTGATAGCGTAATTAACAAAAGTTAATACATTTCACATACAATGTAATTAACTATAAACCACCTCAAAATTGTACTCTGCGTTTTTTTTTTCGGGGGTATATAAATATATTCAGTATACCTTTGGATACTTAGAACAATATGATGACGGCCATTGAACTTTTTAATTCCTTTAATAGTCCAGGATAAAAGTAACATAATATTTTTAAAACATCACCCTTTTTTCCAATAGTTCAAAAAAAAATTTAATTTGAAAAATAATTAGCATTTCAAAATTTATAGCAAATAAGTATGTTTCTATAAAGCACTTTAACTAACTGATAAAAAATTATCTATGATATTATAAAAATATGAAAAAAGTATGTTAGCATGCATTTCAAGGCAAGTGCTAAAATTGAAAGTTTTTAAAAAGTTTTCTCCCTTTACCGAATAAAATGATAATTAATATTTAACTATTTTTATTCATCTAGTATCATTTTATTTTGTGTTTTTTTATTTCTTGGGTATTTGATTGCTCTAGATACCTCAGATAGAACATGTAATTATTTTTGTTGAGTCCCTTTCAGGCAAGCTGCGGATAGCGACGTCATTACGCTGGGGTTTCTATTTGTTTTTATAAGTTCTGAAATTATTTTGTTAACCTTTTCATTTAACTTTACTGCATCAAAAACAACCACCGTGTTAAAGTTTCTACATAAAATAGGCTGGTCCAATTTTCGCAATCATTTTTTCACTAAGAGTTTCCTCAACACAAATCTTTTAAAATTTGGCAATCTTTTTTGAAACTATAAAAAAGCAATTTTAGTTAAAATTATATACTGTAATTGTTTTGAAGCGATCCTAAAAAACACTATATACTAGTATGTCTAAATATTTTAAAGATGAAAAAAATATTTAGATTTCAACTTTGCTAAATTTCAGTTAAGGAAAATCTTAGTTAAGGAATGAAACTAGACCGGTTATTTTTAAATTTTAAGAAATTATTACAAATTTTTTTTTAAAAAAAAATTGTATTTAAAAAATGCAATTATGAGCAATCATATACCCTTTCATTTTTTGACAATAATTGTTATTACCTGTCGAAAAAATTTTACACAAATAAAACAGTTTGAACGTGAAAAATAAAATGGACAATTAATGGCTTATGTCTTCTTCGATGTTATTGCGTCAACTACGCAGGATACTTTGGATTCTGGTGTATCACTCAGTAGAGATAGATAATATAGATAGGAATTGTCAATCAATATTTTATATCCTCTAAAATTTCAGGTACAAAATAAGTCGTTGATATTCATCGATTTTCATGATAATCAAAATCGCCTTATGTGGTCTCAATACAAAATATGTTCGTTTGATGAGAACTTATTTTATTTTATTAAAAGCTGGAAATTACTATGGTCTAAATGCCAAATTTGTTTATTTTAATGGGATGTTTAGATAATATTTTGGTCATAATATGCCGGAATTCATACAGACCAATTTTTGAGTACAACAAAGACTTCTATTGGTATAAAAAGACAATATTTGTCTTTTTTAAAACGGAATTCTTTTAGTCCAATTTCTGAGGACCAAAAAGGATTTTCTATTGGTATGAAAAGACAATATTTTGTCAAATTTAAAACAGAATTCATTAAGACCAATTTCTGAGTACAAAAGGATTTTTTCTATTAGTAGGAGACCATAATTTGTCCATTTTTAGCCGGAATACATACAGACTGTTTTCTTAATACCATTTTTAAAATAAGATAATAAAATGATATTTTATAAATGAGCGGAATTCATAGAGAACTCTGAAATATAACAAAATAATTTTTCCAAGTAGGAAAATAAGATCATCGTGTGTTCATAATGAACCGGAATTCATACATTCTGATGTCTTAATACAAAAGAAGGACAATTTTTTTAATGAGCCGGAATTGCTTCAGACCACTTACCTACTAGGTTTTTTTAATAGTAGAATAATTAGACAATAATTTGTTCATATGAGACCATAGACCCTTGTCTTAATACATTTTTTGAAGAATTATTAGCATTTATCATCATGATCCAGAAATTAACAGACCGCGGTTTCAATACAAATTGTTTTGTACCGGAAGAATAAATGTGAAACTTTGTTTTTGTTTACCAAGAGTCAGAAAGTTATGCTGAATGTTTGAAACGAATTTTGTCCATCAGGAGCCAGTGATAAATCAATGCAAGGTCTTGTCATAATTTTTTTTTAAATTATCGAAGTTTTTCACGATAATATTTTTTTAAAAATGCATTATGACTGTCTTAAATACAAGATATTTTTGTTTAGGTATAATAATTGGGTCTTATTATTTAAAAAATTATTTAGACCTGAAAATATAAAATGTTTGTTCAAGTAGGATAATTAGAATATGAGCTCCATAAAAACATTAACTACGATATTAAAAATTTGAGAGCGTCTGTATGGAGGGAAGACAATAAGACAATTCTATATTGACAAATACGACTGAATATCTTAAAACAAGCAAGTTGGAGGAAACTTTGCATTTGGGTGTTAAGACTTATTGAAGTAGGGTGACAAGTCAATTTTTCACTAAAAGTTTTTTATTTTTTAATATTTTTTAAAAATTGTTCAACCTTTTCAGACTGAATAGTTAACATTTTAGCAAAATCCAGCTTTATGGCATTATTAATCATAATTCTCGATATGAATGTTTATTTTTAAAAAAAAAAAAAAAAATTATACCCTTTTGTTTCAACATGGTGCCTCGTTTCATTCCTGGAAATTGGATGATTAGAAATAAAAAGATATAGGACCGCTAAGTGTATGAGGTCTATTTTTCTAAAGAAGAGTATTCAGAAAACCTTTTTTTTTTTTGCCAACACGAGTTTTCAGAAAAATGGGTCACACAAATATAATCACAAACATACCGGTCCCTTATTGACGTTTCAATGTGACCGATTATCTTTGTGTCATTTAATGCAACTGATCTGTTTACATTGTACCTGAAAATGCATAAAAACATAATAGATGTTCTCGATATTAGAGTATCATCCATCAGTGAATATCCTATTCTTCAGTTTATTTAAAACGAGACGGTCTTCATTTATTTCCAATTCATTTTATTTAAGATAGAAGTGTTTTGATGTTTAGCTCTAAGGATTTAATCATCGAATGAATGCTTGTGAATTTATTATGATTTAAATATATCTTGATAGCGTCATTCTCAAAGGCAAGATAAAATAATGTGATTGGATTGTTATCAAGGAGAAATGATGCCGCGATTTAAAATGAAAATCTCTTTCTTTGATAAATTATTTATAAACTTGTAAAAGAAATTGCATTCATTTTTCAAAATGATTTTTAAAAAAAGGAAGACACTAATCTGAAAAATTGATTAAGTATGATCAACAGTAATAGGTGTTTCTATGGAAACCTTGTGATGCAAGGCCGTGTTAATTTCTGTTGGAGAAAAAATATCTGGTGGCCACACTAAACTAGTCATAGAGAGATTTACGCCCACGGTCAAGATTCTTTCACTTATAAATAGATGATTTTTACTAGTAGGGCGACGGATCACAGAATGTTTAAAGAAAACATATGATCTTTGGCAAGTAAATTCAAACTGGTTTCGAAACACACTGATCTGTTAGCCGGATAATGATGGTCAACCTTGTTATATTATTATGTTTTCAAATACAGGTGATACTGAATCATCTAATACTTTGTGATCACTAGGTACATTTAAACGTTAATTTTAATAAGTACACTAATTGAAGATTTATGTTGTATAATCACATAAAACTAGAAATGATTTGTATAATATAAATACCAGTCTTTAGCAATGCAGTTTTTAACAGGTACTTACAATTGTGCGGAAGCGTTAAAAGGACATTGTGCAGAAAAAAGAAATAATTTAATTTGCCATGGCTGATACATGTACATTATTCACAATGGCAGAACATTTATCCACTGTACGTTTTCGTAAATCTGTCATTTTGGTAATTATGCAGTGTGCATTTACCTGAATACATATACAGATACAAAAAGTCAAATGTAAGATATTATCAACACTTTCAGAGGATATAAACGAGTGGCATTGCCAATAGTTTTCGAGGTTAAAGATAGTACATTCAAAACTTACTCTGGACTTCTGAAAAGATTTCATATGTGTTCACTTTAGAGTTGTAGTCGCTCAGTACAGAAGAATAGTCTTTTGCATGAGATTAGGCTACTTATAGCCGATAAAGAGGACTTTTACAACTAAAAGTGATTGGATACGCTGAGCAAGATCGAATTTTATGCAAAAACAATAAAAGTAAATTGAACTGCATTGATAATTTTAATACAACAACAATACAAAAAATGGTATACCAGACGAACAATAAAATACTTATATGTATATCAATGTATATCAATATCAATTATCATAATTGTGCATAATGAGTATTTTTATGAGACAATGTGATATTAAAAATAAAAAGGCACCTAGGTAGTTTACAATAAATAATATACCAGGATACGGTTGTTTAAAGCGTCGTTAGTTTAACCAAATTCTAAGTGAAAATTCAAATTGCTTTCAAAATAAATTATATTTTTATTGACATTTGATAATTACAAATGTATGTATCGACTTTTGAACAAAGATTTTAAAATATTGACTTATATATAATTTTTATAAAATATTGAATCATACACAATTTTAACCAACTGGTTAATCTAACTGAACTTTGAACAACCGAGTCCAGAAGACTTTACTTATATCACACATGCATTTTGATCAAACACAACATCATTTGTAGTATTATACTCATTATTCGTTGTAGTTACATTACAAAAAAGTGCAAATTATCTGCTTTGCTTTGATGAAAAACATTATGTTCACTGATAGCATAAATTTACAAACATATAAAAATTTAAAAAAGTGTCGTAATTCAAACACAATACAATACCTTATTTTCAATTAACAATAAAATAAATCAACTGCAGACATGACTAAATACTCTCCCTTAGACATTCATAATTGATTGGTTTGGACTGACATCTCTCTCAAACCTCAAACGTTAATGATTGTTCTCATTCACGATTTTTTACAAAAAATTCTGTTTCAAATCCTTTGATAGTTTATTATGAACTTAATATATATATATATATATATATATATATATATATATATTTATATATATATATATATATATATATATATATATATATATACATGTATATATATATTTGTGCAAGTCATTTTACAAGTAACTAGTGTAACCGTGTTAAATTTAATGTTTATTTTATTTTATTTTATTTCGATACAAAATAACAATTTAAAACTATTACGGTTTTCTTACTATATTCAAAGGTAATTTCAAATCCCCGAAAACATTTTTTTAAGTCGTGTTCTGGTAAATATTTATTCATTTCCTGTTGGATTATCAAATGGCATTCCCCATACCTTGAATTGATAGAAATAATAATTCAGTTTCCCAAACAAATTGCAATAATTATGTAGTGATTAAGTTTTAATCTTATATTCGTTGCTTTGAATAATCATTAGGAGGACGAAATGAACAAGAAATGAACAAGATTCGTTACATCCAACTTTAAATTTTGATTCTACTCTACCGCAAATTCATTTATTAGAGATATATTTTTAATTTTATTTTACAAAAAAATGTGTCTCAAATTCTTTGTTAATATATCATGGACTTTACAAACACATAGTTTTATGTATATTTGTGCAAGTCATTTAACAACCAACTAGTCTTATCGTGTTAATTTTAATGTACATATGTTTGATACAGAACAAAAATATAAAACTTTTAAGGTTTTGATCTTAACTTCAAATAAAAGCCCCAAGAACAACTTTTTCAAGTGATCCGGCAAACATTTATTATCTTCCATTTTTATTATCGAATGGCATTTCCAACTATCTCTTGAATTAATAGTATCAATAAATTCAATTTCCCAAAAAATAACAACAAGTATGCAGTGACTATATTCTCTATTTCAATTTAATATTCGTTGCTCTGAAAAATCATAGGTAGCTAAGAGCTAGAGATGAACGCGACTAGCTGAGTCTAGCTCTTTACTCAACTTTTAATTTCGATTCAACCATAAAATGATCTATTCATTTGCTTTCATAAGAGAATTTTTTTTCTACTTTTTATTCTTTTTTTTAATTTTTATTATTTTTTTTATGTTTTGTTCATTTTACAAAAGTATCTGTCACATTCTTTTGTAGTTTTTAGTATTTTATGCAGTTTACAAATAAAAAGATACATGTATATTTGTGCAAGTCATGTTACAACTAACTAGTATGACCGTATTAAATTAATGTATATTTAATTTTATTTTGAAACAGAATAGAATTAGAAAACTTTGCTGCTTTTTAATTTCAATATATATCACAAATACATGTATCTGTTAAATTTTGATGTGTCATATGTTCACATTTCGGAAAATCAATCTCATCATTGACAATTTGGGGCGAAAAGTTTGATAGATAGATAGATAAAAACATAAGCCAAACTGTTGTAAATTAACGAATCTAAAGTTCCAAAATTAAAAGAATAAAATTCCAGTTAAGGAATGCTGTCCTAAAGACAACAAACCTTAGTTTTGAATAAATTTAAAAAAAACTAAGACGGCTAAAAATTAAGCTAAATTTTAATAGCGCTGAAAACATTTTTTCAAGTCGTGATCTGGCAAACATTTACTTACTTTCTGTTATAGCATCGAATCGCATAGCAAGCCTAGGCTAATCAGGGCCCTTAAAAAGTTTTATGGCCGTCATCACAATATTGTTGATAAGTATGTAGTCACTGTATCCCAACTTATACTGGATATATTTGACTTACCATAGTTCTTTGTTCCTTTCATTCTCAAAATTGACTTGCACGTGACGGGTGTAGCTAGCTAAACAGGAGGTGCTTACCCTTCCGGAGCACCCGGCCTCACTTCCTTGATGGAAGTTCACGTGTATCACCTATTTTGCCAGTGTGCAAAGTTTTTACTTTGTTTTTGGGATTGTGATATGGACAAGGACTGGTATGTTTGTTTTATTTTTTTTATGAATTAATTCAGTTTTCAAAACAAATAACAACAAGTATGTAGTAACTATATTCTATATTTTAATTTAATATTCGTTGCTTTTAATAATATTTAGGAGGGAGAGATAAACGAGATTAACTCTATACCTAACTTTTAATTTCGATTTTACCACAAATCAATTTATTCAGTGACTTTCATGAGATATTTTGTGTCTTTCTACTTCCACTTGGAACAACAGAACCGTCTTTATTTTGGTTATCTGACCGAGATGGAGCACTTGCTCTACAACACAAAATCTCTTTCAAACCACGGCGAAAATTAGCGTTAAAAATGACATAAAGAACAACGTTGTAAGCAGTGCTAAAGGCAGACAAAAATATCTTCATCATGTTTTCTGGACCTGACGCATGCTCACTGGCATCTTTGCCACTTACTTTCTGCAAGAAAAAAAGACATTGTTAAGTTAAAATGATTTGGAAAAAAGATTGAATCAGCTTATCATTTTCTTCGTCACTTTTGGGAGTCTATATACACATGCATTTCATACAAAGAAGAGTAGAAACATCTAGCTTTGCAGAATTTGTAACGGTCAGTTAAAAATTTCTATATTTAGATAATATATTCACTGAAGCTTATCTGTAAACTTAAGATAAGAAAGACAAACGTATCTAAACGACGAAGTAGTAGCTAGTACGACCTAAGTATTTGATTTTTTTCAAGTCACAAATCTTGAAAAAAAACGAAAAAAAAGATTTTATTAAGATATTTATAATTCGCTGGTGTCATTCCGAGTATCACGTTTATTCTCTTGCACTCAATTGTCAAAATATGTGTTTGATACCCAAATATGCCTTCATTATAGCAGTTACAGACTTATTAAACACATATTATACTTCAATATAAAAAATACGGACAGAAAAAAATTCTGTTTTACGGCCATTGAATCAATCCGTTTCGAGTGGGGATTTATAGATTATTTCAGCAAAAAAAGCTTTGGTTTTTTATTTTAAATTGTTGTGTTTAAAAAATAGATTAGATAAGCTGCACTTTTCTTTTTTGCACTACAGGCGCGGATGTTCAGAGATTTACTTTTAGCCTAACCAGTTCGTGAGTGTATATTCAAAATATCGCTTGAAGACACAAATTCATAAAATTACAATATGTTGCGCACCAGACTGTTAAAAGTTTGAAGTCAAGCAGAATTTGTTCCACATCAAGTCATTTTCATAGAATTTATTAGCAATTTTGCATCTAACCATATTATAAATATAGGACATATATAGTGTTTATCGATTCCATTTATTAGTAACATTAAAACAAGATATTATATTGATCAAAACAGGCGTTTCATTCATGAATAAAAAAAGATCTGCAATAAATTGATACAATTTTCTTCCAAATAGTATTTGTACCAGAGTTACAAACGCCAAAAACATTAATCATTTGTGCACTACTTTCTTTTAACTAACTAGCTCAAAAATAAAATGTGTTTTGTCTTTTAAAATTAATCAAGCTAACAGAAATTTCAACATCCGGACCCTGATTATAAAAAATTTGAAATTGAAAAGTTGGAGAAGTAAATACATAAGACAAAGAAAGAAGGAAAAAATTATTTAATTAAAATTAATGCTTGACGTACATGCACTTATTTTTTGAATGTCCAGAGTTTCTTTTACCGTTAGTATATTTAGTAACTTAGAAATACTTACTGCGATTATGAGAGTTATAAAATAGGGTAGCCAACTGACTGCAAATAACACAGCAACAATAATCAACATTTTAACAATCTGTATTCTTTTTTTAAATACAACTGATGTAGACGTCACAAGGCTACCGTTGGTCTGATTTTCAGATGGTTTTACCTCTTTTCCTTGTTTTAGAACAAATCTGATGATTTCAAAATAATTAAACAATAATATAAATAGTGGTATGATGTATGAACATAAAAGCAAAAATATGCCATTAACAAAAGAATATGTGTGTGTAACCAAATGTGTACCACAGGAGGTATATGTTTTGTTGTGGTTCTCATCGAAGACATTAACTTCCCCGAATGCGATAATAGTCGGCATTATTACCAATGTGGAAGCAATCCAGAGGCTTGGTATTATAATCTTGCAATGTTCAATTGAAATCTGCTTAGACAAACTGTAAACAATGCCACGTTTGCGCTCAAAAGATATTACTACCAGTGTATAAATAGAACATGTAATACACCATATTGGACAAGCATTGGCAACCTTGCATAGGAAGATACCTGAAAATACACAAAAATACACTTGGCATGATTCTTAATATATAATTTTATATAATAAAACAAGTTTTTTTTTTATTCAAATTTATTCTATTTTTTGAATTTAAAATTTTTTTTTTTAAAATAAGCCATGTTAAAGATCGAGATTAAATCTATGGTGTACAGACTGGAACGAATCTAAAGTTTTGGCATAAATCCGGAGACAATGAAAAAAAGCAAATGTGTGTCAAAGCACAAAACTTTCTAGTGTGTGTGTGTGTGTGTGTGTGTGTGTGTGTGTGTACATCGATTGTGATTGATTATATGCGATATTAGGTGTTGCAATTACAATATGGAATATAATTGATGAAAAAGATTCTCCAAAATATAAAGGAAACAAAAAGCTCGAAAACACAACTTTTCAAAACAATCTAATTATGATTCAAAAATGAGCAAGAAGATAAATGAAAAGACACTCACTTATGGATCCAGTAGTCTGAAGGCTATTCAGCTTGAATCTTTTGGCTTGAATTTTTTTTTTTTATTTATTTATTTATTTATTTTGTATTTCTTTGTGAATTTTGTCTGAACTTTCTAACATTTAAACATAATTTTTAACTATTGGTTCAATAATTAAACTTATCCGAAATTTTGCTATTATATTTTAAAGATTGTAAAATCTAAATTCAATAAAATAAAAATCAATAAATCAATTTTTTCAGGTTGAATATTGCTGTTTTGTAATGTATTATACAAATCAAATTTGAATCAAACTTTGAATATTTTTCTTCAGGCAAATTTAATTCAATTCTGTTAACTTTCTATCTTATAATTAAAAAAATAATTAACAATTTGCTGTGGTGTCTAGCGGACTTTAACTTAAATTTTATCAACCTCGTATATTTCTATAATTTGACAGTCTGATTATTGAATATATGATACATTTTCTTTGATACAGAAATGTATCTAACATCTAATAGATTTTATTAACAAAGTAAAATAATAGGATAATGTGACATATTTCTTTTTACTTTGACTAAATAACATCTATTTTGTATTGATGCATCATTATCTCAGGGCCGTATCTTGTATCAGATTAAACTTTTGGCCTTGCTTTACTTTGTGAAATTTTTGAAAGTTTAAATCTAAAACATGGTATCTTAAAACTGTTTAAGTGTGATTGTTTTAGGTTTTAAAATCTTTATATTTTTCTGTATCAAATACAGTTTTGCGAAATCTTGTGCTATAATTGACCTAAAAAATCTTAATCAAACTTTATCAATTTCTTTCTAGTAATTTCATTCAATACCGTTCACTTTCTACCTTTAAAAGGACCAAATTTAAAATATAGAAACAAAAAAAAAAAAAAAAAAAAAAAAAAAAAAAAAAAAAAAAAAAAAAACAATACGTAAACTACCAGATAATGAACAATTTTGTTTTGTGTCTAACAGACGGTCAATATATTCTGATATACAACAATGAATATTTGATACATTTGCTTTGATACATAAGCGTATTATAAATTTGATAATCCTGTTTTACATAGTAAAAACAGAAGGATTATGTGTCATATTACTTTGTACTATGATTTATCTAGCTGTGCCTGAATTTTAGTTGGATTTTATAAATATCTGGTTTTTTAATTGCTGTGTCATTATGGTTGTTTATTGAGCGGTACCTGATATCAGATTAACGTTTCACTTACGTTTTGTTTCAGACTGAAGAAACATAGTAATGATTTTTTAAGATGAAAGCTTTTTTTTTAAGGAGATCAAGAACTTTCAGACCTTTGGTATATGAACCAAAAATCAACCCAATTTAAATTTAAACTTAATTGTTTAGAAACGTTTAGATTTGACAGCTTTGATCACTCGACATCTTCGCTTCGTTAAAAATGGAATACAAAAAAAAAACTCGCAAATGCTATTAAACAAACCAAAAACAGGAGGCAAAATAAAAACTTATGAATCAAAGAAAACAAGTAAAAGAAAAATTCCGATTTTGATCGGCAATTGATATTATAATGAAGTAGTATCTACTGTTTCTAAAATATTTCGTAGATTTATTGCAATTTTCATTAAAGAAAACGGAATTTGGTATTCATTACAAGGTCACTAAATGATATATCTTGTTTAGTTTAAATTATTATTTATTAATTGGAGTATTTGTACAATGTTTATCTTGAGTACATACAATAATAACCGTGTTGCAACAAAAGTAACATGAAATAAAATTCAATAAGAAGGTGCTGCAACAATAAAAGCTAAGAAAAACAATGAAACATGTTTTCTACTTTTTAAATATTTTTCTCATATATAACCTAAACAATTGGTGAGACAAAACTTTTTCTTCATATTATTTATTGAAAGATTTGTCATGATGTTTTTAATGTAACGAGACTTTCATACAGTTTGGTTTTTTTAATAATTCAATAATAAAAACTAATAAAATTTTAAAAACTGGGTTTGAAATTAAGTCAATAATAATATTAATAAAATATGTTTAAATTTTGTGAATATTGCTGTTCATGTGATTAATGAATAATTTTTTTTAAATCTGACGAATGAAATTTGAATTACACTTCAACATTTTCTTTCTAGCAAATTTAATTCAAAACTGTTCACTTTCTATTTGATAATGAAAAACAAAGTTATAAACATCTTGTGTCTTAAAGACGAAAGGTAATTTAACTCTAAATAAATGAACCTGATTTATTTTTTGATTTACAGTCTGATAAAGATTAATGAATGTTTCATACACCCTTTGATACAGAATCATATTATAAATATAATAGTCATGATTAACAAGGAAAAATGTTAGTATCAAGTGTCACAATCCTTTGAACAATGATTTATATAGTAATGCCGGAATTCTATTTGGATATTAATATATATATATATATATATATATATATATATATATATATATATATATATATATATATATATATATTATAATATTATATATATTATTTCTTTGTCATTATGTTTGCTTATCGAGCGGTACTTTTAGTCAGATCAAACGTTAAATAAATAACACAAATACCAGTTACATTTTGATGTGCCAAATGTGCACATTTTGGAAATTCATTCCTCATCAGTGACACTAAGACCGAAAAGTTTGATGGATAAAAACATAAGCCAAACAGTTTAAAATTATTGAATCTGAAGTTCCAAAATTATATAAATCCAAACCCAGCTAAGGAATGCTTTGCACCAGGGAACAAACCTTAGTTTAAAATAAATTTCAAATTTTTAGACGGCTGAAAATTTTGCTAAATCATACATTTTCTGACAGCACAAAGTACTGCCGTTTTGTTACATACTGAAGAGAAATAATTAATCAAAATTCATCCACATCTTTTGAGATGGCAGATTCTAAGACTGTTGAGGAAACACGAGCGCAGACGGAAAACCATTGACATTCGTTATACGAATTAACGAACATTCTCAGGGATTTCAACTGAGATGTTAAGAGACCAGGTGATTTTTAAGCTTAGATCATTCATATCAGGAAATCGCTTAAATTTAATATAGAAACAAAT